>JADLZL010004503.1:0-15070 GCA_015844335.1 Chrysopogon serrulatus | reverse complement strand
AACGCGTGATGAGATTACCACTCAGACTCCAAACGTTGTAACGACCGTGCACTTGTTCCACATCACCCAAGACGAGCATTCGGTGCAACTGTACCCTGCACACTTCTGGTGCGCTTCCCGGAATGCCGTGCAGTAATTTAGAACGCGACGAGATTACCGGACTCCAAACGTGTAACGATCGTGCACTTGTTCCACGTCACCCAAGATAGAACTATTGCACGAAAATTTTTCGCACTTCTAGTGCACTTCCCGAAAGCCGCACTGAACGCAACGAGATTATCAATACTCAAGTCCAAACGCCGCAACGATCATGCAATTGTTCCACGTCACCCAAGATGAGCATCCGGTGCAATAAAAATTTTTGCACCCTGTGGTGCGCTTTCTGAAAGCCGTGCATCGAACGTGTGTGATGAGATTTCCGCTGACTCCAAATGTTGTAACGACCGTGCCCTTTGTTCCACGTCACCTAAGATGAGCATCTGGTGCAACAAATTTTTTTTTTGCACACTTCCGGTGCGCTTCCCGAATGCCAGTACCTGAACGTGCGATGAGATTAACATCGACTCCAAACGTGAAACGATCGTGCACTTCTGTTCCAATGTCACCCAATATGCTAACATCCGTGCAACAACAAAAATTTTATTTGCACACTTGTGGTGCGCCTTCCTGAAAGCCAGCATCAAACGGTGAACAGATTACCACAGATTCCAAAACATGTGGTAACGACCGTGCACCATCGCCGCCTAAGATGAGCATCCGATGCAACAAAAATTTTTTTGCTCACTTCTTGGTGCACTTCGAAAGCCAACATGCGATGATACTTTTCACTAACTCCAAACGGTAACGACCGTGCAATTTGAAAAACCCGACTTCACCTAAGATGACCATCCGGTGCAATAAATTTTTACCACACTTTTGCAAGGCCGCTTCTCGAAAGTTTCGCCATGCACTAACGCGATGAGATTTTCAATAATGACTCCAAACGTGGTAACGAAAAAGCACTTGTTCGACGTCACTAAGATGAGCATCCGGTCCAACAAAATTTTTTGCACACTTCTGGTACGCTTCCCAAGAGCTGTGCATTGAACGTGACGAGATTACTATTGACCTGGGTAACGCAGACCATGCACTTATTCCACGTCACCCAAAAGATGAGCATCTAGGTGCAACACAATTTTTGCATTTGGTGCGCTTCACGAAAGCCGTGGACGAACGTGCGACAAGCAAGACACTAACTCCAAACGTGGTAACGACCTCCGGGTGCACTTATTCCACGTCACCTAAGATGAGAATCCGAAACACAATTTTTTTGCACACTTCTGGTGCGCTTCTCCCGAAAAGCCGTGCATTGAACGTGCGACGAGATTACCACTGACTCAAACGTGGTAACGACTGTGCACTTGTTCCACGTCACCTAAGACGAGAGCATCCAGTGCAATGACACTTTTTTTGCACACTTCTGGTGCGCTTCTCGAATGCCGTGCATCGAACGTGCGCGACGAGATTACACCGACTCCAAACGTGGTAACGATCGCGCACTTGTTCCACGTCACCTAAGATGAGCATCCAAACAAATTTTTTTTAATACTGGTGGTGCGCTTCCTGAAAGCTGTGCATCGAACGCTGCGATGAGATTGCCACACATTACAGACTCCAAACGTGGTAACGACCGTGCAGTTCGACGTCACCTAAGATGTGCATCCGATGCAACAAAATTTTTTTGCTCACATCTGCGCGCTTCTCGAAAGCCGTGCATTAAACGTGCGATGAGATTAATACTCAACTCCAAACGTGATAAAACGACTGCGTAATTTGTTCCACGTCACCTAAGATGAGCATCTGGTGCAACAAATTTTTTTTGCACACCGTGCGCTCCCCGAATGCCGTGCATCGAACGCGACGAGATTACCACTGACTCCAAACGGTAACGATCGTGCACTTGTTCCACGTCACCTAAGATGAGAATCCGGTGCAACAAAAATTTTTTGCACACTTCTGCGCTTCGAAAACCGCCGTGCCCAACGTGCAACGAGATTACCACTAACTCCAAACGTTGTAAATGATGAATTGTTCCATCGCCTAAGATGCAGCATCCGGTGTAACAAAATTTTTGCAAACTTGTGGTGCGCTTCCCGAAAGCCGTGCATCGAACGCATGTCATGATTACAACTGACTCAAACGTTGTAACGATCAGGCACTTGTTCAATATCACCCAAGACGAGCATCTGGTGCAACCAAAATTTTTTGCACACTTCTGGTGGGTATTCTCCCCGAATGCCGCCGCGCATCGAACGTGCGACGACAACATCGACTCCAACGTGGTAACGATCGTGCACTTGTTCCACGTCACCTAAGAAGAGAATCAGTGCAACACCACTTAAAAAGTTTCCCCGGAAAGCCGTGCATCGAACGTGCAACGAGATGTTACCACTAACTCCAAACGTTGTAACGATCATAATTTGTTCGACGTCACCTAAGATGAGCATCCGGTGCAACAAAATTCTTTTGCACACTTGTGGTGCGTGTTTCAAAGCCGCGGCATCGAACGCGCGACGGTGATTACCACCGACTCAAACATGGTGACCGTGCACTTGTTCCACGTCACCCAAGATGAGCATCCGGTGCAACAAAATTCCTTTTTTGCAAACTTGTGGTGCGCTTCCCGAAAGCCGTGCATCGAACGCGTGATGAGATTACCGACTCAAATGTTGTAACGACCGTGCACTTGTTCCACGTCACCCAAGATGAGCATCCGGTGCAACAAAAATTTTTGCAACTTGTGGTGCTTTCCCGGAAAGCCGTGATCAAACGCGTGATGAGATTACCACTGACCCAAACGTTGTAACGACCGCACTTGTTCCACATCACCTGGTTGACGAGCACGCAACCAAAAATTTTTTAATACTTCTGGTGCGCTTCCCGAATGAATGTGCATCGAACGCGCGACGAGAGCCGCGATTACTGACTCCAAACGTGGTAACGATCGTGCACTCTGTTCCACGTCACCTAAGATGAGAATCCAGTGCAACAAAATTTTTTTGCGGCACACTTCTAGTGCACTTCCCGAAAGCCGTGCATCGAACGTGCAACGAGATACTACTCAAGTCCAAACGTTAACGATCATGCAATTGAAACCCCACGTTTCCAAGATGAGCATCCAGTAACAAAATTTTTTGCACACTTGTGGTGCGCTTTCTGAAAGCCGTGCATCGAACGTGTGATGAGATTGGGCTGACTCAAATGTTAAATTGACCGTGCCCTTGTTCCACGTCACTAAGACGAGCATCTGGTGGTAACAAAAATTTTGCACACTTCCGTGCGGCTTTTCTCGAATGCCGTGCATCGAACGTGCGATGAGATTAACATCACTGACTCCAAGCGTGAAACGATCGTGCACTTGTTCACGTCACCTAAGATAAGGTCCCGCACAACAACTTATTTGCAACACTTGTGGTGCGCTTCCCCGAAAGCTACAGCATCAAACGTGATGAGAGATTACCACAGACTCCAAACGTGGTAACGACCGTGCACTTAAAGTGACGTCGCCTAAGATGAGCATCCGATGCAATGTAAAAATTTTTTTGCTCACTTCTGGTGCACTTCGAAAGCCTGCATCGTGCCGCGATGAGATTACCACTAACTCCAAACGTGGTGAATGACCGTGCACTTGTTCCACTTCACCTAAGATGACCATCCGGTGCAACAAATTTTTTTGCACACTTTTGCGCGCTTTCTCGAAAGCCATGCATCTAAACGTGCGATGAGACAATGACTCCAACGTGGTAACGACTGCACCGACGTCACTAAGATGAGCATCCGTCCAACAAAATTTTTTTCACACTTCCGGTACGCTTCCTTAAGAGCTGTGCATTGAACGTGCGACGAGATTACCATTGACTCCAAAACGCGGTAACGACCATGCACTTATTCCATCGCCACCTAAGATGAGCATCTAGTGCAACATGGCAAATTTTTTGCACACCTGCGCGCGCGCCCCAAAAGCCGTGGATCGAACGTGCGACAAGATAGATTACCACTAACTCCAAACGAGGTAACGACCGCAAAGCAATTGTTCCACGTCACCTAAGATGAGAATCCGGTGCAACAAAATTTTTATTGCACAATACGTGGTGCGTTTCGACAAGCCGCATTGAACGTGCGACAAGATTTACCACTGACTCCAAACATGGTAACGACCGTGCACTTGTTCCACGTCACCTAAGACGAGCATCTGGTGCAACAAAATTTTTTGCACAATTTCTGGTGCGCTCTCGAAAAGCCATGCACGAAAGTGCGACGAGATTACAATTGACTCCAAACGTGGTAACGATCGTCGCACTTGTTCCACGTCACCAAGATGAGTATCCCAAGGTAACAAAAATATTTTTGCACACTTGTGGCGCGCCTTCCTGAAAGCCGCATTAAACGCGTGATGAGATTACCACTACTCCAAACGTGGTAACTAATCGCGCAGAATTGTTCCACGTCACCTAAGATGTGCATCCGATCCTGCAAAAAAAAATTTTTTGCTCACATCTGGCGCGCTTCGAAAAGCCGCGGCACAAACGTGCGAGATTACCAATAACTCCAAACGTGATAACGATCGCGCACTGTTCCATGTCACCTAAGATGAGCATCCGGATGCAAAAATTTTATCACACTTGGCGCGCTCCCCGAAAAGCCGCGGCATCAAACGTGCGACGAGATTACCATCGACTTAAACGTGGTAACGATCGTGCACTTGTTCCACGTCACCTAAGATGAGAATCCGGTGCAAATAAAAAAATTTTGCACACTTCTAGTGCGCTTTCCCGAAAACCTTGCATCGAACGCGCAACGATTACCACTAACTCCAAACGTTGTAACGATCATGCAATTGTTCCATCGCGTCACCTAAGATGAGCATCCGTGCAACAAAAAATTTTTTGGAAACCAGGTGCGCTCTTCGAAAGCCGCATCAAAATGCGGCGAGATTACTGACTCCAAACGTGGTAAATAAATCGCACTTGTTCCACATCACCTAAGATGAGCATCCTGCAAGTAAAATTTTTGCACACACTTCTGGTGCGCTTCCCCGAATGCCGCAATCGAACGTGCGGACGAGAGAGACACACGACCTCCAAACGTGGTAACGATCGTACCCCAGTTCCACGTCACCTAAGAAGAGAATCCAAAGGCAGGTAACAAAATTTTTTGCACACTTGTGCGCCTCGAAAACCGTGCATCGAACGCAACGAGATTACCACTAACTCCAAACGTTGCAACGATCATGCACTGTTCCACGTCACCTAAGATGAGCATCCGGTGCAACAAAATTTTTTTGCACACTTGTGGTGCTTCCCGAAGTCGCATCGAACGCGACGAGATTACACACTGACTCCGCAAACATGGCAACGACCGTGCACTTTGTTCCACATCACCTAAGACGAGCATCCGGTGCACAAAAATTTTTTTTGCAAACTTGTGGTGCTTCTTCCGAAAGCCGCATCGAACGCGTGATGAGATTACCACTGACGCCAAACGTTGTAACGATCGCGGCAATTTGTTCCATCGCCACCAAGATGAGCATCCGTGCAACAAAATTTTTTTGCAACTTTGGTGCGCTTCCCGAAAGCCGTGCATCGAACGCGTGATGATTACAACCGACTTCCCAAACGTTGTAACGACCGTGCACTTGTTCCACATCATCCAAGATGACCATCTGGTGCAAATGAAATTTTTTTTAACACTTCGGGTGCTTCCCCGAATGCCGCGCATCAAACGGTGCGACGAGATTACCACCGACTCAAACGGGTAACGATCGTGCACTTGTTCCATCGCCACCCAAGAAGAGAATCCAGTGCAACAAAATTTTTTGCACACTTCTAGTGCCTCCCAAAAGCCGCATCGAACGCGCAACGAGATAACCACTAACTCCAACGTGGTAAACAACCGCAATTGTTCCACGTCACCCAAGATGAG
Source organism: Chrysopogon serrulatus (assembly GCA_015844335.1). Taxonomy (NCBI): domain Eukaryota; kingdom Viridiplantae; phylum Streptophyta; class Magnoliopsida; order Poales; family Poaceae; genus Chrysopogon; species Chrysopogon serrulatus. The sequence goes on along the minus strand of JADLZL010004503.1, from coordinate 9,109 downwards.
CATCCTCCAACAAAAAATTTTTGCACACTTGTGGTGCCGTTCCGCCGCATCAAATGTGGACGAGATTACCACGACCTCAAACGTGGTAACGACGACGCAGGCACTTGTTCCATGTCACCTAAGATGAGCGTTAACGGGGCAAATGTAAAAATTTTTTTGGCAAACTTGTGCCTCCCCGAAAGCCGCACGAACGCGTGATGAGATTACCACTGACTCCAAACGTTGTAACGACTGTGCACTTGTTCCACGTCACCCAAGATGAGCATCCGGTGCAACAAAAATTTTTTGCAAACTTCTGTGGTGCGCTAAAGCCGTGCATCGAACGCGTGATGAGATTACCACCGACCCAAACGTTGTAACGACCGTGCACCCTGTTCCACATCACCTAAGATGAGCATCCGGTGCAACAAAATTTTTTGTAACACCTCTGGTGATGCTTCCCCTGAATGCCGTGTGCATCGAACGTGTGACGAGATTACCTCCCTAACTCCAAACGTGGTAACGATCGTGCACTTGTTCCACGTCACCTAAGATGAGAATCCAGGCAAAAAATTTTTTGCACACCCCTAGTGCAACTTCCCGAAAAGTCGCGCATCGAACGTGCGGCAAACGAGATTACCACTTAGTCCAAACGCTGCAAACGATCGCGGTGCAATTGTTCCACGTCACATAAAGATGAGCATCCGGCAACAAAAATTTTTGCACACTTGTGGTGCGCTCGAAAAGCCGTGCATCAACGGTGATGAGATTTCCGCTGACTCCAAACGCGTAACGACCGCGCCCTTGTTCCACGCCACCTAAGATGAGCATCCGCTGCAACAAAAAATTTTTGCACAGTTCTGCATAAGCCTCCTCGAAAGCCGCGGCATCAAACGCGGCGATGAGAGAGATTACCACCGACTCCAAACGGGTAACGATCGCACTTGTTCCACGCCACCCAAGATAAGCATCCGCAAACAAAATTTTTTGCACACCGCGGGTGCGCCTCCCGAAAGTCGCACAAAACATGTGATGAGATTACCACAGACTCAAACGCGGGTAACGACCGTGGCACTTGTTCCACGCCACCTAAGATGAGCATCCTGCAACAAAATTTTTTGCTCACTCTGGTGCACTTTAAGCCTTCCGCATCAAACATGGCGGATTACATTGATTACCAACTCAAACGTGGTAACGACCGGCACTTGTTCCACGTCACCTAAGACGAGCATCTGGTGCAACAAAAATTTTTGCACACCGTGGTGCGCTTCCCGATGCCGCGGCATCGAACGTGCGACGATTACCATCGACTCCAAACGTGGTAACGAATCGCACTTGTTCCACGTCACCTAAGAAGAGCATCCTGGGTGCAACAAAATTTTTTTGCACACTTCTTGGTGTGCTTCCCGAAAGCCGTGCATCGAACGAACAACGATGCCATTACTAACCTCCAAACGTGGTAACGATCGCGGCACTTGTTCCACGCCACCTAAGATGAGCATCCGGCGCAAATAAAATTTTTTGCACACTTGGTGGCTTCCCGCGCCCGTGCATCGAACGTGCGACGAGATTACCACCGACTCCCAACGTGTGTGTAACGGTAAGTGCACTTGTTCCACGTCACCTAAGATGAGCATCCGCCGGTGCAACAAAATTTTTGCAAACTTGTGGTGCGCTTCCCAAAGTCGCATCGCACGCGACGAGATTACTTCTTCACTGACGCCAAACGTGGTAACGACCGCACTGTTCCACGTCACCCAAGATGAGCATCCGATGCAACAAAATTTTTTTGCACTTGTGGTGTGCTTCCCGAAAGCCGCGCATCGAACGCGTGATGAGATTACAACTGATCCAAACGTTGTAACGATCGTGCACTTGTTCCACGTCACTAAGATGGGCATCCGGCAGCAAATAAAAATTTTTTGCACACTTCTCGTGTGTTTCCCGGAATGCCGCATCAAAACGTGCGACGAGATTACACTGATTGACCAAACGCGGGTAACGATCGCACTTGTTCCACGCCACCCAAGAAGTGAATCCGCACAACGTAAAATTTTTTTGCACACACCTGTGGTGCCTTCCCGAAAGCCGTGCATCGAACGTGCAACGATTACATCGATCGCAAACGTTGGTAACGATCATGCAATCGTTCCACGTCACCCAAGATGAGCATCCGGTGCAACAAAAATTTTTTTGCACACTTGTGGTGCGCTTTCGAAAAGCGGCATCGAACGCGACGAGATTACCATTACCACCGACGTGGTGTAACAACCGTGCACTTGTTCCATGTCACCCAAGACGAAAGCATCCCAGTAACAAAAATTTTTTGCACACTTGGTGCGCTTCCCGAAAGCCGTGCATTGAACGCGGCGATGAGATTGGCCAGCTACCACTAACTCCAAACGTTGGTAACGACCGTGCACTTGTTCCACGTCACCTAAGATGAGCATCCGGTGCAACAAAAATTTTTTTGCACACTTGTGGTGCGCTTCCCCGAAAGTCGCGCATCGAACGCGGCGGCGAGATTACCACTGACCCAAACGTGGTAACGACCGTGCACTTGTTCCACGTCACCTAAGATGAGCATCCGTGCAACCAAAATTTTTTGCACACTTCTCGCGGTGCCTTCCCGAAAGTTGCATCGAACGTGCGACGAGATTTCACGAATGACTCCAAACATGGTAACGATCGTGCACTTGTTCCACGTCACCTAAGATGAGCATCCAAGCAGAACAAAATTTTTTTTTTTGTAAACCCGTGGTGCGCCCCCCGAAAGCCGTGCATCGAACGCGGCAACGAGATTACCACGACCCAAACGTGGTAACGACCGCACTTGTTCCACGTCACCTAAGATGAGCATCCGATGCAACAAAATTTTTTGCACACTTCCGTGCGCTTCCCGAAAATCCGCGGCAAACGAACGCAAGCGATTTAGCCACTAACTCCAAACGTTGGTAACGATCATGCACTTGTTCCACGTCACCTAAGATGAGCATCCGGTGCAACAAAATTTTTTGCACACCTTCTGTGTGCTTCCCGAAAAGTCGCATCGAACGTGACGAGATTACCACTGACTCCAAACGTGGTAACGACCGTAATTTGTTCCACATCACCAAAGATGAGCATCCGTGCAACAAAAATTTTTTTGCACACTTGTGGTGCGCTTCCCGAAAGCCGTGCATCGAACGCGTGACGAGATTACCACCGACTCCAAACGTGGTAACGACCGTGCACTTGTTCCATCGCCACCTAAGATGAGCATCCGCGGTAAAAATTTTTTAAGTGGTGCGTTTCAAAAACAGCATCGAACGCGTGATGAGATTACCACTAACTCCAAACGTTGTAACGACCGTGCACTTGTTCCACATCACCTAAGACGAGCATCTGGTGCAACAAAATTTTTTTGCACACTTCGGTGCTCCTTTCGAAAAACAAGCAAGGCCGAAACGACGATGATTACCACTGACCCAAACGTGGTAACGATCGTGCACTTGTTCCACGTCACCCAAGACGAGCATCCAGTGCAACAAAAATTTTTTTGCACACCTTTGGTGCGCTTCCCGAAAGCCGTGCATCGAACGTGCGACGAGATTACCACTCGAGTCAAAACGTGGTGTAACGAACATGCAATTGTTCCACGTCACCCAAGATGAGCATCCGGTGCAACAAAATTTTTGCACACCTGTGGTGCGCCTCCCAAAAGCCGTGCATCGAACGTGCGATGAGATTACCACTGACTCAAACATGGTAACGACCATGCACTTGTTCCACGTCACCTAAGATGAGCATCCGTGCAACAAAATTTTTTGCACACCCGTGGTGCGCCCTCGAAAACCGTGCATCAACGCGCGATGAAGATTACCATCGACCCAAACGTGGAAACGATCGACCACGCACTTGTTCCACGTCCCCAAGATGAGCATCCCCGTGCAACAATTTTTGCACACTTGTGGTGCGCTTCCTGAAAGCTGTGCATTGAACATGTGATGAGATTACCACTAACTCCAAACGTGGTAACCATCGTGCACTTTGCTCCACGTCGCCTAAGATGAGCATCCGATGCAACAAAATTTTTGCTCACTTGAGGTGCACTTCCCGAAAGCCGCATCAAACGGTGGTGAGATTACAATAACTCCAAACATGGTAACGACCGTGCACTTGTTCCACATCACCTATGATGAGCATCCGTGCAACAAATTTTTTTTGCACACTTGTGGTGCGCTCCGAAAAGCCATGCATCTAACATGCGATGAGATTACCTATGACTCCAAACGTGGTAACGACTGTGCACTTGTTCCACGCCGCCCAAGATGAGCATCCGGTCCAACAAAATTTTTTTGCACACTTCTGGCACGCCTCCCAAGAGCTGTGCATTGAACGTGCGACGAGATTACCATTAACTCCAAACGTGGTAACGACCATGCACTTATTCCCACGTCACCTAAGATGAGAGCATCTAGTGCAACAACAAAAATTTTTTGCACACTTCGCGCGCCTTCCGAAAGCCGCACTCGAACGGTGCGACAAGATTACCACTAACTCCAAACGTGGTAACGACCGCACTTGTTCCACGTCACCTTAAGACAGAGCATCCGGTGCAACAAAATTTTTTACACATGTGGTGCACTTTCCTCAACAGCACGCATTGAACGGTGATGAGATTACCACTAACTCAAACATGGTAACGACCATGCACTTGTTCCACGTCACCTAAGATGAGCATCCGGTGCAACAAAATTTTTTTTTGCACACTTTTGGTGCGCTTCTTTCCGAAAAGTCGTGCATCGAACGCGACGACGATTACCACTGACTCCAAATGTGGTAACGAATCGTGCAATTTTTTGTTCCACGTCACCCAAGATGAGCATCCGTACAACAAATTTTTTTTTTGCACACTTGTGGTGCTTCCCTGAAAGGCTGGCACTAAACGCGTGATGAGATTACTTCACAGACTTCAAAGGTGGCAACGACCGTGCACTTGTTCCACGTCACCTAAGACGAGCATCCGTGCAATGTAAAATTTTTTTTGCTCACATCTGGTGCGCCAAAAGCTGTGCATCAAACGATGAGATTACCACCAACCCAAACGGATAACGACTGCGCACTTGTTCCACGTTACCTAAGATGAGGATCTGTGCAACAAAAATTTTTTTTGCACACTTCGCAGCGCTTCCCGAATGCCGCATCGAACGTGGTGACGATTACCACTAACTCCAAACGTGGTAATGACCATGCACTTGTTCCATCGTCCCTAAGATGAGAATCCGTGCAAAATTTTTTGCACACTTGTAGTGCGCTCCCGAAAAGCGCGCATTGAATCGCAACGAGATTACCATCGAACTCCAAACGTGGTAACGACCATGCACTTGTTCCACGTCACCTAAGATGAGCATCCGTGCAACAAAAATTTTTTTTGCACATCCTCCGGTGCGCCTCCCGAAAGCCGTGCATCGAACGCAAGAAGAGAGATTAATACTAACTCCAAAAACGCGTAACGACCGTGCACTTGTTCCATCACATCACCTAAGACGAGCATCTGGTGCATCAAAATTTTTTGCACACTTGGTGCGCGCTTTCCCGAATGCCGCGGCATTGAACGCGGTGACGAGATTACCACTGAATCCAAACGTGGGTAATGACCGCACTTGTTCCACGTTTCCTAGATGGAGCAATCCGGTGCAACAAAATTTTTTTTGCACACTTCTAGCGCTTTCCCGAAAAGCCGCACGAACGTGGTGACGAGATTACCGTCACAACTCAAACGAGGTAACGACCACGCACTTGTTCCACGTCACCTAAGATGAGCATCCGGGCAACAAAATTTTTTTGCACACTTCTGGTGCGCCTTTCCCGAATGCCGCGGCATTGAACGCGCGACGCGAATACACTGACTCCAAACGCGGTAACGACCGTGCACTTGTTCCACGTCCACCAAAGATGAGCATCCGATGCAACAAAATTTTTTCACACTTGTGGTGCGCTTCCCGAAAACTGTGCATCGAACATGCGGTGAGATTACGAATGACTCCAAACATGGCAACGACCGCGCACTTGTTCCACGTCACCTAAGATGAGCATCCGGTGCAACAAAAATTTTTTGCACACTTGTGGTGTGCTTCCCGAAAAGCCGCGGCATCAAACGTGCGATGACATTACCACTGACTCCAAACGTGGTAACGACCGTGCACTTGTTCCACGTCACCCAAGATGAGCATCCGCACAACAAAATTTTTTTTTGCACACCTGTGGTGCGCTTTTCCTCGAAAGTTGCCTTGCATCGCGGCGACGAGATTACCACTAACTCCAAACGCGTGGTAACGACCGTGCACTTGTTCCACGTCACCCAAGATGAGCATCCGGTGCAACAAAATTTTTTGCACACTTGTGGTGCGCTTCCCGAAAGCCGTGCATCGAACGGCGCCTACAGATTACCACGACTCCCCAACGTGTAATGACCGTGCACTTGTTCCACGTCACCTAAGATGAGCATCCGCGCAAGTAAAAATTTTTTGCACACCGCGGTGCGCTCCCGAAAGTCGTGCATCGAACGCGCGACGAGATTACCACTGACTCCAAACGTGGTAACGACACTTCTTGTTCCACGTCACCTAAGATGAGCATCCGATGCAACAAAAAAATTTTTTGCACACTTGTAGTGCGCTTCCCCGAAAGTCCGCATTGAACGTGCGACAGATTACCACTGAGTCCAAACGTTGTAACGATCATGCAATTGTTCCACGTCACCAAGATGAGCATCCGGCGCAACAAAATTTTTTTGCACACTTGGCGGCCTTCCCGAAGCCGTGCATCGAACGTGTGTGGATGAGATTACCGCTAACCCAAACGTTGTAACGACCGTGCACTTGTTCCACGCTCACCAAGATAAGCATCCGGCGCAACAAAATTTTTTGCACACTTTCGTGCGTCCCGAAAGCCGTGCATCGAACGTGCGACGAGATTACTACACGACCAAACGGATAACGCATCGTGCACTTATTCCACGTCACCTAAGATGAGCATCCGGTGCAACAAATTTTTGCACACTTCTGGTGCGTTCCCGAAAAGCTGCGCATCGAACGTTATGAGATTACCGGATTCCAAACGCGGGTAACGATCGCACTTGTTCCACGTCACCCAAGATAAGATCCGCGCAACAAAAATTTTTTTGCACCACTTGTGGTCGCGGTGTACGAAAGCCTGCATCGAACATTCCCGTTATCAGCGACTCCAAACATGGTAACGACCGGCACTTGTTCCACGTCACCAAAGATGAGCAACATCCGTGCAACAAAATTTTGCACAATTTTGGTGCGCTTCCCGAAGCCGTGCATCTAACGTGATGAGATTACCGACCCAAACGTGGTAACGACCATGCACTTGTTCCATCGTCACCAAAGATGAGCATCCCCGGTGCAACAAAAAATTTTTGCACACTTTTGGTACACTTCCCAAAAGCCATGCATTGAACGTGCGACGAGATTACCATTGACCCAAACGTGGTAACGACCATGCACTTGTTCCACGTCACCCAAGATGAGCATCCGGTGCAACAAATTTTTTTGCACACTTGAGTGCGCTTCCCGAAAAGCTGGATCGAACGTGGTGAAGATTACCAATGACCAAACATGACCGTGCACTTATTCCACGTCACCTGGGAGAATCCGGTGCAACAAAATTTTTTGCACAATACGTGGTGCTTCCTGACAGACGTGCATTTGAACGCGCGACAAGATTACCACCGACTCCAAACATGGTAACGACCGCGCGGCACTTCTGTTCCACGCCACCTAAGACGAGCATCTGCGCAACAAAATTTTTTGCACACTTCTGGTGCGCTTGAATGTTGTGCATCGAACGTGCGAGAGACGTTACTGTGACTCCAAAACGTGGTAACGATCGTGCACTTGTTCCACGTCACCTACATATATCCGAACAGCTTTTTTTTGTAATAATTTGTAAAAGCTCGTGCTGCATCGAACGCGTGACAGATTACCACAGACCTCAAACGTGGTAACGACCGTGCACTTGTTCGACGTGTCACCTAAGATGTGCAACTGATGCAATTTTTAAAACAAGATCTGGTGCATTTAAAGTTTGCATTTAACCTAAGTGCATGAGATTACCATCAACTCCCAAACGGGATAACGACTGTGCACTTGTTCCCATGTCACCTGGAAGATGAGCATCCGGCGTAACAAAAATTTTTTTTTGCACACTTTTGGTGCGCTGAATGTTGCATCGAACGCGGCGACGAGACACATCGACCAAACGGTAACGACTCGTGCAATTTGTTCCACGTCACCTTGATGAGCGAGAACGCAACAAAAATTTTTTTGCACACTTCTAGTGCGCTTCTCTCCCGAAAACGTGGCACTAAACGCGCAACGAGGTTACCATCAACTTCAAAAGTTGGCAACGATCATGCAATTTCTGTTCCATCGCTAAAGATGAGCATCCGGTGCAACAAAAATTTTTTTTGCAAACTTTGGTGTGCGCTTCCTGAAAAGCCGTGTGCATCGAACGCGTGATGAGATTAAGCCAACGATTCCAAACGTTGAAACAACTGCACTTGTTCCACGTCACCTAAGACGAGCATCTGGTGCAACAAAATTTTTTGCACACTTCTAGTGCGCCCCGAAAGCCGTGGCATCGAACGTGCGACGAGATTACCATCGACTCAAACGTGGTAACGATCGCGCACTTGTTCCACGTCACCCAAGAAGAGAACGCAACAAAATTTTTGCACACCCCTAGCGCTTCCCGAAAGCCTTTCATCGAACGTGCAACGAGATTACCACTAACTCCAAACGTTGCAACGATCATGCAATTGTTCCGCCACCTAAGATGAGCATCCGTGCAACAAATTTTTAATACCCTTGTGGCACGCTTTCCTAAAGCCGCACATCGAACGCGGTGGGATGAGATTACCACGACTCCAAATGTTGTAACGATCGTGTCTCTTTGTTCCACGTCACCTAAGACGAGCATCCGGTGAAACAAAATTTTTTGCACACTTCCGCGCTTCCCAATGCCGTGCATCTAACGGCGACGAGATTACCACCGACTCCAAACGTAAACGACGTGCACTTGTTCCACGTCACCTAAGATAAGCATCCGTGCAACAAATTTT
>JADLZL010004499.1:0-63449 GCA_015844335.1 Chrysopogon serrulatus | reverse complement strand
GCTATTGAATTCTTATATATGCTCGTATAGCGCTCATCCGGAGGCACCACGGGTGAGTGGTAGGCATTATGTAGGCATGGAGCCTAGATATTACGCTTATCCGTGTGTGTGCCCCCTGATGTGCCGTGTCGTGTGGTAGCTCGTGGAGGTGACTTATAGCTTCATTGAATCCTTTGTAATCCAGCCTTCGCACATAGGTTTGTAGAGTGCGGTCGCGATGGAAGGTGACGATTGTAACAATGATTGCTAGATGTGTTTGCACTAATTGAAGTGTTCGTTGATGTGTAGTTATAGAATGACACTAGGAACTATTTCTCTAATATTCGGATCTAATGCGTTATTATGGTAGTTAGAGTGCTCTGAGTGAATCTATTATCTTATTATGATGCTTGATCAATGCTTATAATATATATATTTATCCTATGACTTATCCCTGTTGTGAGTAGATTTGAGCTTATGGTTTACTGTTGCATTAATGGTATAAGTTATCAATATAACCTGCCAGACCTTCCCAGTGGTATAAATATAAATCGACAACCTGGTAATACTCTAGGTAAAATGCTACAATGGTATAATTATCTGTGCGCTTACGGATTCTTTTCATATATATCTTTATATTCTTCCTAGTCAAATAAAATGATATAGATCTATTTAGTGTTGCTCTTGTAATAATGCTAGATAGTACCAACAAACATTCTTTGACACCATAGCTAGGGATGACAACCTAATACACTGCTAGAGGTGTAGGTAATTGATAGGTGACTATTACCAAAACAAGTGATGAGTTAACTAATACCAACAGTGGCAGCTCTCTAAAATATATGACAAGTGACAAAATAGTCTATCTCCAGTAGTTTGGTATAATTCACTTGCCAAACCCAGATCAAACTTACATCAGAAACCCTGAGACTTTATGTCCTTCCACCTCTTGAAAACTTACATCAGAAACCCTGAGGCTAAAATAAAATTATGTTTATACTCTTCCACCTCTTTTAATACGGACGGAATAGTGAGCGGAGTCGAGCGCGTATATATCTTGGCGTCGGAAGCTCTTTTTCCCAATTTAGGATATATGACAACCTGAGATGAAAACTATTGGAGAAGGTTTCTTTGTTTTTGCAAAAAAATAAAGATGGCAAACTAGGATCGGGAATTGCTCTAACAAATCATGTGGACAACTTTTTGGCTTGAAATTTATTATTTTTATATCTCATAAATGAAATCGAGTTTGGACAACATATTTTATAAGGTTAACTACATGTATGATTTTTTGTTGAATTTAGATGACTTTTTATCGTGGTTTGCATGAGTTTTCATGGAAAATTGGTTTGCACTAGATACATTTCTATCTATATTGCATAGTCCCTTTTAGCTCAGGCATATATGGTTTTAATAGCCCGCCTGCCCACGTGCTGCTGCCCTCGGCTGTTTTTCACAAAACTCATTATTCTGACTTTTCTTGAAATCAAAAAAGTTGGTTTATCTCTATCCTGATTTTGTGCTCATGTAAACAAACAATTTTGGATTTTTGGTGGTTAAGCAACTCAAAAGGTTTGCTAAAATTCACTTGATAAATCTTGTGATTTGATAACTCTCTAAAATATATGTCAAATAAAAAAAAGAGTCACTCTCTAATAGTTTGACATAATTTACATCAGGAACTCTGAAACAGAAACAAAATTATGTTTATGTCCTTTCCCTCTTGAAAACTTATATCATGAACTCTGGGGCTGAAATAAAATTATATTTATATTTTTCCATCTTTTTTAATACGGATACATGCGCGTAGAGTTGTACGAACGGATGAAATAAATAGCAACCTGGTCTATTGGAGAATATTTTTTCTGTTTTTTTTAAAAAAAGGATGACAATTTGGGGTGGGGACTGTTGAAGTTGGCGAACTGTTTTTCTTTCCATAAAACTTACGCCGCCGGTAGGTGTGTACCTGGACCCCTCTCCGCCCTCCCACTCATTCCACTCGCCGGCCTGCCGCACACCAGTCACTCTGCCTCTGCTCCGCTTGCTGCGGCCGGCGGCGTCGCCAGCCTTCTCCGATTCGATCCCGATCGGGACACACGTGCTCCCCGCAGGCGGCAGGCTAGCCATGGCGGAGCAGCTCAGCGCATCCCAAGATGCCCCCAATCCCCGTGAGCACCTCTCTTCTCTTGATCTTTAGTACCCCTGTTGTGATTGCCAGCAACATTTCTCCCTAGAGATTACTGGTGCTCGGGCCCCGGACTGTTGAATCGAATCCATTTTTTGGTTTGGTTTCTGAGCAGCTGCTCCGGCACAGAGGGTACTGGTGACGAACACGCATGGGGAGAATCTCGTCGGGCTGCTGCACCACATGGGATCCGACAAGGTTGTAGTGCTCTGCCATGGCTTTAGGTCTTCCAAGGTACTGAAGGAATTTTGACTTCTTCTCTGGACGATAAGGCTGGGAAATATTAACTGTGTGTTCTTGTGCGTGCTCTTCATGTAATTATTATTGATGTGGCGAAATTTGACGCTCTCTTGCAGGATGATAACCTTGTTACTGATCTTGCGGCTGCACTAACAAAGCAAGGGATTAGTGTGTTTCGCTTTGATTTTAGTGGAAATGGGTAAGTCGATCGTGGAATTAGGGATTCATCATCCGCTTCTGTGTGAGTTTTGTAAATATATTGTAGTGTTTCTTCATTCATAAAGTGGTTTCATCAATTTGTTTCCAAATTTCTCTCCTGACTCTGTATGTTACATTGAGTATCACTTGAGCTTGATACTTCACTTGTCTCTCAGATCTACATTTTTTTTTCAGATAATTCAACAGTGGAACACTTTGTAAAACGGCTATTTCTGTTTGAATTCTCTATGTTGCATCAAAATTATTTAAATTTATATTGCTTGCTTCATAAGCTTAGGTTTTTTTAAAAGAAATTCATAATATGTAGCTTTTAACAGTACCTCAGAGTTTGTTACTATAATTTTTAGTTACCATGCATCCTCCATAGTCTTAGTTGATATGATGCTTTTGATTGCGCACTTTCAGAGAAAGTGAAGGTGAATTCCAGTATGGCAACTACAAGAAGGAGGCCGCTGACCTGCACTCTATTGTCTTGTATCTTCGCCAGGAAAAGTATGATGTAGCAGCAATTGTTGGTCACAGCAAAGGTGGGTTATATGCATCGTTTGGTTGATATAACCATGCAATTCATTATTCTTTCCATCACGTTGTTCCATTGGGTTCATGTCATGGGTAAGCCATATGTCCAAAAGCTTGAAATATTTCCTGTATTTTTGTGCATTAATGCATAACCATGTACTTCATCAGTCTTTTTCAGAATAGGAAACTGCAATGCGATCATCATCATCTGGCAATCAATTGGAACCTATCGGGTTAATTTTCATAATGTTATATGCTTTGTTTGGTAAGGGATTCCTAAAAGCGTTAAAGAGGGGCTTTGTTATCCTTAAACACAAGCAAGAGAAAATAAAACCTTCGTCCTTGACTCACCGAAAGCAAGCTGTAGCCGCCCGGCTATCCTTCTCATGCTATTTACCCTGGAATTGTCTAGCCATTTGGAAATTTGGTCCTTAAGTCCGGATCTCTTTTTCTAGGTGGAGATGTGGTGGTTCTATATGCCTCTATCTACAACGATGTCCCCATGGTGGTTAACCTTTCTGGTCGGTTTAATTTGGAGGAAGGCGTTGAAGAGCGCCTAGGCACAGAATTTATGGATAGAATAAACAAAGAAGGCTACATTGATATCACAAACAAATCAGGTATGGTAACATGTATGACCTTCTATAGTGAACGCTATGCTAAACAAATCATATCTTGTGTCTGTAGTTTATTTATCTTTCATGTGTATCTAATAATTGCTTATCTGTTGCAATGTAGGAAATGTTATGTACAGAGTAACCAAAGAGAGCTTGATGGAACGACTGAGCACTGATATGCACGCAGCAAGCCTTTCCATCAGCAAAGATTGCAGGTTATTAGCTTATTTAGTCATAATTTTCCCTTCTTGCTAACTAACAACCGAGTGGCCAGTTATAGCAGCTCACAATATTCATGCTTGTTGAACTTGTAGTTTCTGTGCACTCATAGAACCCAAAATAGTGTATATGTATTACATTTATTAGCTAGTTCATCAGTGTTGTAGAATAGAATCTTTCCTCACAGAAATTAGTATTGGACTCTTTGCCCAGGTTCTTTACAATTCATGGTTCAGCTGACGAGATCATACCCGTGGCAGATGCATACAAGTTTGCAAAGCTTATACCAAACCATAAGCTGCGTGTCATTGAGGGAGCAGATCATTGCTACACTGCTCACCGTAGAGAACTTTCTGATGCCGTAGTAGAAACCATCACATCCAGTGAGGTATATATAGACAAACAACATCTCACCTTCGATGCTTGGAATGTGTTTCAACAATGATAATTGATATATGACTGATTTCTATGCAGGCAGGGGAAACCACACCCTAGAGCAGATGCAGAACGGCGTCCTCCTCCAGCCTGCCCTTCCAAGCCTGCCATGCGGCTCATCTCATCACACCTAGTCACCGCTCCTTATTACGAAAGGCTTAGATTAGAGTATTAGACATAGACAGACCCTGGTTTTGCCCCTCCATCTGTCATTCTCACTTCCCGAAAAATTATATATTTTCAACTTTAATCGAATATATACAAGAAATTATTAATATTTATGGTGCATGACAAGTATAACTAGATCAATTGTTGAATATATTTTTCATAATAAACTTATTTAAAGATACAAATGTTGCCAATATCTTTTTAATAAATCTAGTGAACTTAGGAAAGTTTGACGAACATAAAACATCCTCTGCAACATTCTTTCTAGGGCGGAGGGACATTTTTCTTTCGCCGTTGCTTATAATACAATCATCAATGAATTCTGGTTGATAGTCCTACGTATCTGACTGGGTGGATAGAAGAACCGGGCAACGTTTGGTTCGTTGGTTGCCCTGGGTCCGGGGATATGACAACAGTGTTTTTACGGTGATTATAAAACCAGGCAGCTCCGGGGTCCGGGGATATGACAACAGTGTTTTTACGGTGATTATAAAACCAGGCAGCTCAGTTGACTCCCAGGCGATAATTTTCCGGGCGTGTTTGGTTTGTGCCCTGCTAGATGATCTTGGTCCCAGGCATCCAAAATCTGAGCGTTGCCTGGCCTAGGGCCTAGGCAGCTCTGGCCAGGAGCCAACCAGCACAGGCATTCACACTAGGTATACAGTGTGTTTGGGACTGCTCCGTTCCATGTGTTTTTTAGTTAAACGGTTTTAGCTCCATGCACACAACTCCAGAAAAAGGATGGATAGTTATGAGAGCACATGAAGAGAAGCTCCATAAACTTTAGATTTTTATAGAGCTGCTCTACAGTTGAGTTTGTGGAACTAAGTTTGTGGAGCAATCCCAGACACCCTTTTAGCTTCAACCAAACGAAGTTCAGGCAATGTACAGCCAGGGGCCACGGTGTGAGGCTGGTAGTCTAGAGCTTATTTGATTTCGGCTATTCAAATTTTTGATAAATATAATTTATTTTATTATAATTTCTTTTATCAACAAATATACATGAATATTGTTGATTTATTTTATTATTTACATAAATATTTTAAATAAGACCTGTAACGTGCTCTCGTGGACGAAACAACACAAACAACACAAAAGGCGTCATATACTTATATATGATGTCAGATGACAAGTGACACAGAAGGCTGCCTGCTGACTGCTGAGCCTCACTGGAGTAGGTAACCAGGCTACCAAGCCGATCCGGCACAAAGAAGTGCTCCCCTCCCCGCTGCACCAGTTGAACCAGCTGGTGTCATCTTACCGCAAGTTCTTTGCCATAGCTTGTGGTGCAATGCTAGCAAACGTCCATGGAAATCAAGTTACACGATGTTCAATTTCAGTGATTCTGAACTACTAGAGGGTAGTTCTTATTGTGGTGAGCTAGTATTGTTTTAGGCTTGTTCGTTGGTAGCGGCAATAGGCCTAAAAGCTATGTATATAGTTGTGCTTTTTTTTTTTTCTTGAATATGGTATAGTATACATATTTACATGTAAAAGATAGTAATAACTACTCAAACTTATCTCTAAGAACAATTGATGTAAAATTAGAAAATCGAATGGTAGAAAGTAGAGATTGTTACGCTGAATAGCCTTTTGCATTTGAAGACAATATATATCCTCTTTTATAATGATAGATCCCATAAAATTATTGAGCCACACATTATAAAATACGGTGCATACAAATTATTTTATATTATGTTAAACAAAAAGAATGCATGGTAAAGTGGGAAGAAAACAATAAATATAAATAAAAAAGAACGGACGGATACATATCACTGATTCAGATTCGGATAGTGTCAACCGTGAGATAGGATACGATTGGATATCGACATCATAAGTATGCGATTTGAATATTCGAATACGGATTTGTTGAATGTTCGGACTTGAATACCATAATTCGATTCAGATAGTGTCAAACCATTGGATATCGACATCATAAATATGCGATTTGAGTATTCGAATACGGATACGGTTGAATGTTCGGACTTAAATACGAGACGGATAAAAAAACCCCTCAGAAACGAATTCAGTCTCGAGTACCTGCAACGTAAAGTATATGAACAGTAATTATTATAATTTATATATGTAGCACAAAGAGACACACTACGTACGGTTTAAAAAAGGAGGAGAATATAAACTGAACAGAAAAAAATAAAAAAATAAAAATGAACACTGTATGTGGGCCCATAGGGGGGACGCGTGAACAGTGTCACACTGAACAGTACCGCGTACCCTGAGAGGGCAGCGATTCCTTGCGGCATAGAGAGTACTATTAGCACTGATATGTTGCAGTATCCTGACTCTGCCATTTATGCTGAACCATGAACACGCCACCACCATTTTTTTTGGCGAACGTGCCGCAGCACGTATTTCATTAACAGGAAAGTAGACAACCGCGAACGGCGAGCAAGTTCAGGACAGTCAACGAAAAGTTCCCTGCACGGGGAAAACGAAAAACCAAAAAACGAGAATAAACGGGAAAGGCAAAGAAGCAAATGAGTGCATGCAGGCACGGCGTACAGGAGAAAACGAAGAAGAAAGCGGCGGCCGGAACTAAACAGGCATGGACATCAGTTGAGCAAGCGACAGAAGCCTCCAGTTGCCAGCCTGAACCCAGAGCGAGGCCTCCTGAGCGATCAACAGGACGATCTCCGTTGGTGTTGAGCTTGAATTCCTGAACGTGCGGTTATTGCGCTCCTTCCAAAGAAACCAGCCAACTAGCATAACGAGGGAGTTGAAACCTTTCCTGCATGCTTTGGGCACCCGCCTCCGCGCTAGGAACCACCAATGGAAGACGTCTCCCTCGTGCAGTGGTGTCAACGGTGCCAGCCCAAGGGGGGTGAGCACCCTGCTCCATACCTCACGACTGATGACGCATCCCAGGAGGAGGTGCTCCATCGTTTCAGGTGCTTGGAGGCACATGACACAGTCATCGTGTGCCTGCAGGCCGTGCCTCTTGCGCCGTTCCCCGGTCCAACAGCGGCGATGGAGGACCAGCCAGAAGAAGAATCTCACCCTTGGCGGTGCTTTCGTTTTCCAGATTAGGCCGGCACCGAGCGGGGTAACCGCACCAATGAACATCGCCCCGTATGCCGACGCCGCCGAGTATTTCTTGTCTGCTGACCATCTCTAAACGAATTCATCCGGCAATCCTGGAGTTAGTTGAAAATCCGATAGGAGCTCCCAGACATGTAGATACTCCAAGAGTACTTGCACGGTAAAAGTGCCTCTGATGTCCGAGACCCACGCGTGGTCAGTAAGCGCCACCGCCACCGTTCTAGAACGAATTCTGGACCGCGGCACTGCAGCCACCAGGGTTGGAGCCAGGTTACTGATCGATGAACCGTGCACCCACGCATCAGACCAAAAGAGGGTTGCAGTTCCATCCCCAACAACCGAAAATGTTGCTGCCGCAAAGAGGGCGTTGGCCAGACTGTCCGGCGACGATGGTAGGTCGATCCATATTCTGTTTTTGTCAGTTCTGTTTAGCCAGTCCCAACGCAATCTTAATGCCAGGCCAAAGCGGCGCAGGTCGAGGAGCCCAAGCCCGCCAAGCGACTTGGGCCTGCACACGATGTCGAACGCCACCCGACATTTGCCAGCCGAGACCGTGTCGGTCCCAGTCCAAATGAACGCCCGGCGGAGCTTGTCGATGCAGTTGATTGCCCACGAAGATAGGCACATGGCGATGGATAAGTGCACTGGTATAGCTGAGAGGGTCGAGGAGGCAAGCGTGGTGCGCCCGGCCATGTTCAGGAGCCCTCCCTTCCAGGTGGGAATCCTGGCAGCTATCTTGTCAATGATGTATTGCTCGTCGCTTCGTTGTGGCCTGTGAGTTGAGAGGGGAACGCCAAGATAAATGGTCGGAAAGGTCCCCACAGCACATCCCAATTCCTGGATGACCTCCGCGACCTGCTCATCCGAGCAGGAGATTGGTGTCGCCGTAGTCTTGTTCATGTTGGCAAATAGTCCAGAGGCGTTACCAAACAACTCCAGAATTTCCTTGACCACCGCCAGGTCCTGCTGCTTGGGGGCGACGAAGAGCACAACATCGTCCGCGTAGAGCGACACTCGAGCGTATTGCCGGGCAACTAAGCGACGTCAGAATGCCCTGGGAGTCGGCCCAACGGATCAGCCCCCCCCCCCCAGGCTTCCATCACAATGACGAACAGCATGGGCGACAGTGGGTCCCCTTGCCTGAGGCCCCTCGCATGGCAGATACGCTCCCCAGGCCTGCCGTTAAGGAGGACGCGTGTGCTCGCAGTACTCAGCAAAGTCGAGATCCAGTTAAGCCAGCGATTGGTGAAGCCCCTCTGCTGAAGGATATCAAGGAGGAATGGCCAACAGACCGAGTCGAAAACCCTTAGCAATGTCAATCTTAAGCAGCAGACAACTCTTCTTCTTACGGTGCAACGTCTTGCATGTCAACTGGACTGAGCGGAAATTGTCGTGGATCGATCTCCCTTGGATAAAGGCACTCTAGCAGGGGTGCACCAGGTCATTTAGTACCAATGCAAGCCGTCGAGCAAGGCATTTAGTTATCAGTTTACTGAAGCTGTGGATGAGGCTTATGGGGCGGTAGTCTCCAATCGTTTGAGCCTCATTCTTCTTCTTCAGCAGTATCATGAAGGCATCGTTGATGAGATGGAAACTACGCCCATCGAGTGACCAAAATGCATTGAAGGCATTGATAACATCTAGTTTAATGATTGGCCAGGCCAGCTTGTAGAATAGCCCGGTGAATCCATCGGGCCCCGGCGCCTTGTCTGCAGGGAGCTCACAGATGGCCGTCTAGACCTCATGCTCACCGAAGCAGTCGTCAAGCGTGGAGAGGTCGACGGGCAGTATACCGAGCACCGCCAGGTTGATCCTCGTGGAGCGCTGGAAAGGCTGTCCCAGCAGTTGTGTGAAGTGCTCGTGGATTGCAGCTGCCATGGGCTCATTTTGTTCAAATTGCAAGCCATCAACTGAGAGCGATAAGATGTGACTTTTCCGGCGACGATGACAGGCTTGGAGGTGAAAAAATTTGGTGCTGGCATCCCCTTCAGCTAGGCTGGTGAGGCGTGAGCGTTGCCTCGCAATCGTGCGCGCCAAGGACGCAAGACCGAGGCATTTAGCCTTTAGCTCTTTTCGCAGTTCCAGCTCATCAGTGGAGAGCTCTCTGTTGTCCTGAGCCGCGTCCAGGCGAAGGATCACCTCTCTGGCAATGGCTAGCTGAAGGCGTACGCTGCCCACACAGCGCATGCTCCAGCTCCTCAAAGCGCGTGCGACATTCCTGAGTTTGTAATCCAGGTTTCGAAAGGCATCTACGTGTAACAAGGACAGGTGCCAGGCAGAGCCTACAACGTCAAGGAACCCCGGGAGACGAGTCCAGAAGGTTTCAAAACGGAAGCGCCTGGAGGCCCATGGCACGATGTTTGTCCGGAGTAGTGGGGCGTGGTCAGAACAATCTGTCGAGAGAGCGCGGAGCTGATGATTTGGGTAGAGGTCGAGCCAGTCCACGGAGACGAAGGCACGGTCGATCCTCTCAAGCGTCGGGTGAACGCGTTCGTTACTCCACGTGAACAGGTGTCCTCCCAGGTGCAGCTCCTCCAGGTGCACCGCGCCCAGAAAACGACGGAAACGACGCATGCAACGCCTATCTAGGCATCCATTGTTCTTGTCCGCAGCCTGGTAGATCATGTTGAAGTCGCCACATACCAACCATGGTCCCAGTAGGGAAGCACGGAGGGACTCCAGCTCATGGAGGAACAGGTCTTGGGCTGACCAATTAAGAGGACCATAGACCACCGTGATCCACTACGACGAAGCATCAGCTAGGTTCGCTAGCTTGGCAGTCAGAGAGTATGTCTGCAGGGACAGGTTAGAGACGGCCCAGGCGTCCGTCCTCCAAGCGAGCAGCACGCCACCAGCAGTGTTGCACGCAGGCAAAAAAGCATAATCAAAGGCCGAGCCTAGGATTTCATTTGCGAGTTGATTACACACAGTTGCAAGTTTAGTTTCCTGAAGGCAAACAAGGGAGGCCCGTTCCTGGGCAATGAACTCCCGAACGACATTGCGGCGCGCGCCCATTGAGGCCGCGAACATTCCACATAAACATGTTCTCACTCGACATTAAGCTGATGTAAAGCGCGACAGGAGGCCGGGGCTCACTGAAGGTCCACCTCTACTCCATCGAGGAGCTGGATGTTGGTGATGGCGGCATTGGCGGTGAAGAGTGCTCGTAGTGCCTCTCGCTTAGATCCAAACAGCGGCGCACCGTAGAGGGCTTCATATTCGTTGAAAGCGGCGTCATCATCAACGGGTCACGGCTGCGACGACTCCGTGCATCCCCATTTCATCATTAGCAAGTTCTGGGCCTGGACGGTGGGGTTGGACACCCGGCGCCTCCTCTTGGCCGCCAATCTGCTGCTACAACGAGGTGGTGAGTTCATGGCTGCAACAGCGCGACGCCCCTTGGGGACACGTAGCCTTGGTGGGTCATTTAAAATCGGGCAAGGGAGCGGTAGGCAGACCTGCGACTGGATGAGCTCAGCCAAGGATGGCGAGGCGACGACTAGGCGCTCCGATGGTGACGCCGGTGATGCAGTGCCATTGTGTGCCGGCGGCGTGTCGGGCACAGGTAGCACAAGGGGTGGGGATGCACCCCGACTTCCTTGGCAGGCGAGTCAGGGCCCGAAGTAGCCGCATCATCCGGCCCGGACAGGTAAAGCTCGGAGTGGGCCGCGCGACAGTGCAGGCCCAGAGGTGGCGACATGGTGGGCATGAAGAGGAAGGCCGGGCCTGCCTCAGAGGAGAGGTGTTGGGGGCGGTGCCGGTTCCAGTCAGCGTCGCAACCGAAGAGGTCACGGATGGCACTCCGGCACGAGTCCCCGGACGCCGTGTGCCGTCCCGAGTCACGCTCGATGGACTGGGGCAGAACTGCCACCACAGGCGCAGCCTTCGGCGACCTCCAGTAGGCAGCCTCAGAGCGCATGGGGTCCCCCACGAGCGCCCTGACAGGAGAGAGTGAGCGGCGGCCCCACAGGAAGAGGTCGGCTTCCTCCACAAGGGGGGCAAAGGTGCCTTCCGCACCCCGGGCGGGGAACCTGCAGGGCCTCAGGAGGCAGGTCCCACCAAAGCACGCATGTACGACGGGGCAGTGAACCTGGCCCACCACGACATGCTGACGAGGCAGGAAGGCAGGGCCGGAGCCACAGTCGAGCCTGGGGTCCTCCGGTCCGCCGAAGCGAGTGGTCCGTGGTGGTGCACCGCCGCCGCCGCCCGGCTCTCCCCGCCGTAACCCGTTGTAGTTCTTTGTCGCCACTGTCGGAGTCGGAGTCCCGGCCGCCGCCGAAGTCGTCGTCGTCGGAAGGCGGCGGGGTGTGGCAGTCCTGGAACTCGACGATACGTAGATGGATGAGGTAGCGAAGGGCTGGGACCTCAGTATGGATGATCTCCCACGGCCGCAAGAACAGCGGCGGGCCGCCATCGTGCTCCTCTTCCGGGTCCGGGACGGCCAGAATTTTCTCATCTGGGATCAGGTCAGGGTGCGCACACCCGCATCATGACGAATGCACCCCCTCTCGTCATCCGGATCCTCGACCGCGTCCGGGTTAGCGATCTCCACCTTCACCTCGGAGGAGCCCAGGAGGTGCTGCGCCACCTCGACGGAATGGGCATGCGACGGGATGCCACGCATACCGACGAGGGCGCGAAACCGGAAGGCCCCGGAGGAGCTCGTGATGAGCCTATGCCACCGGCGCCAGCGGAGGGTGAATGGGGCGTCCAGGGGCACCGGCGAGCCAAGCACACGCTCGAGGTCTTCCCTTCGGCAGAAACGAATGATGAAATCAGGCTTGGTCCTCCGGACGGTGACGAGGTCCCCGTCGATGTTGTAGTAGTCGTGTAAGTGCGCCAGCACCATGGCCGGAGAGACCGGTGGCCGCGTTCTGAGCACCATAGCGAGAAGGGCCAGGGAGAGGGCGTCCTCCGCCGCCTGGATGGCCGACGAGCGCGAAACGACGACCAGCTCCAGCAACGGGTTCAATGCCCTGGCCTCGGGGGTGGCTGGTGGCTGCAGAGCCTGCCGCAGCAGCCGCCGCGGGTAGCCCCCCCCAATGGAGGACCGGGTGGAGCAGAAGGGCCCAAAGCCGCCGCCAAAGATCCCTGGCCGCGGCGCCCCACCGCGGCGGAAGACGTTGCAGCGCCGCCCGCCAGCTTGAAGGCCGTTCGCCGTCAACACGTGGCCCGCGGCACCCCCCAAACGGGGAAGCGGCGGGCGCGTTCCGGGTGGGGGGCTTGCGCACCCGGGACGGAAGGTGACCGCCGGGTCGAGGCAGACCACGCAGACCGTGTCCGCCGAGGAGCACCGCCGGAAGGGGGGCAGGGCGACGCCGCTGGGATGGCCCGGCGAGCAGCCACGCTTGGTCGGACCGAGGTCCGCACGCAGCGGCAACGGGTAGTCCCCTGGCCTGGTGGCTGGCCTCCAGGCAGTTGAAGCAGCTCGCCGGGAAGGTGCAGTCCGCCTTGACATGGTTAGGCGATAGGCAGTTGAAACACTTACCCACCAAAGTTCGCCGACAGGCCGATGTGGCTCGGGCAAGACGGCGCCAGCGCCGCCGCCGCTTACACCGCCCGAACCCCTCTCAAGGCCCGGCTCCATGGAGAAGCGAGGTGAACGACAATGGAGCTTTCGATGCCGCGCCTCGGCGGCGGCGACAAAGGGGGGTGGAGCAGCCATGCCCCTCGAAGCGACTCTCCGCGACGACGGCGACGCTCATGGGCGCCGCCGCGGCCCCGACATCCTTGGGCCGTGGTCCACCGCAGGAGAGGCATCCAGGTCGCTGAGGGAGACCTCCGAGTCGGAGAAGCACAGTTTCGCCCCAGATCCAGTCGGAGAGCCAACAGCATCGGGGTTCAAGGAGCTAGACTGAAGCACCAAGGCGGCCTGAGCCGCGGCGGCCAGCGGAGGCAAGATTGTGCGACAGGAGGCCTCCTCGGCCTCCACCTCGTCAGCCCAGGAGCGACGCGACGAGGAGCCAAACTCCATGGCCGCAGATCTAGGCAAACGCTACTCCCTCGCACCAAGGGGCCCCGAACCAAGGGGCGCCGAGGCCGGAGCGCCGCCGGGCGCGGTGGGGTGGGCGCCGGGGACCGGAGCGGCCGCCGGGCGCTGGGGGTGGACGCCGGGGCCGAGGTGGCCACCGGGCGGTGGAGGGGGCGACGGCTCCTACGAGAGCTGCTCGTTGGGAACTTAGAACCGCCACCACCATGTGTGACAAATAGTATTTGACAGAACAAAAAATCCTGTGACAAAACCCATGCATGTTCATGGTTTTTGAGGGGTTGTGGTGTCCTGTGGTGTGGGTAATGCCCAGACACCTGAGCAATATGGTGTAACTAAAACCTTATGGAGTCCTATGGCGTGCATATGCATCAGTGCTTTGGTGACGCCTCAAAAACCATGTGCATACTATAATAATATACATATATACTCCTATGTCTAACATCTACTGAGATGATCAATCCAGAACATGTAGCCACAAGTAGTCTGCTGGAACTTCAATTATACAACAGCGACAAGTCCTACTTGGGAGTTCAGTATTTACAGGAATTCTTAAAGCACCAACCAGCAACATCACATCAAACATGGATGACATCGGTTTTGGTTCAGACTTCAGAAGATAATACACACCTAGTAACATGAAAGTCTTCATTGATTATTGCCCCAGGATGGAAGGGCCCGATTTGGATCTGACCCGCTCATGTACATCAATGGGAATAGGTGCATGAACAAGTGTTAAACGGGCCGGAATGAGCATTCATCTCTTGAAGATGTGGGCTCCGTGGCCTGCATTACAAAAAGATAACTTATGTTATATGGAATATTTGGACATACAAAAAAATACTGAAGATAATAAATACCTTATACCCCATTGGACATGATGAAATCTACTACTGCGTCAGCAACTTCTTTGCGATGTGCGGTGTAGTTATGATTTGCTCCTTCTATGACATGCAGTTTATGGTTGGGTATATGCTTCGCAAACTCATGGGCATCTTCAACAGGTATGGTCTTGTCAGCTGAACCATGGACCGTTAAGAACCTGAATAGAGACAATACCATATCAGAAAACCTGCACAACATACAAGCTATTCTAGCACAATGGAAACAATGAGGAAAACACAATTTGGACTTCTTGTGTGCACAGATGAAACACTAGTGCTCAGGTAACTTATCTTTTTCAGTTTGGAGTATAAACATGAGGGTCATAATGTCTGAAATAGTTTCCATACCTGCATTCCTTGCTTATGGAAACACTTGCAGCACGCATATCAGTATTAAGCCGTTCCGTCAAACTTTCTTTGGTTACCCTGTAGTTGACATTTTCTACATTGGTTCCAACACAGTAAAAACATGCACATGAAAGTGAATATGTGATTACACAGCAAGGGCTACCTAAGTCTCATTCATACCACATTTATCCTTGACATCAAGGTAGCCTTCTTTATTTATTCTATCAATAGAACCTTCCCCTATTCGTTCTTCAATGCCTTTTCTTAAATCAAAGCGGCCTGATAAATTAACAATTGTGCTGACATCATTGTAAACAGAAGCATATAGAATCACTACATCGCCTCCTGCAAAAGGGAATGCAGTTTCAATGAGTCTTTTACAAAGTGATTTTTTAGATAATGGAAACAAGTTCCAGCCTCTACCATTTCCAAAGTGATATGTTTATCATTCAATAAGATTTGGGAACTGAATTCACTAAAGAAAGATGTGGTAATACAGGAGATAATGGTCAAACACAAAGTGTGGCAAAATAGAATACCATCAACAAAAAAAGGAATATTGTGGATTTGCCTCACTTAGTTTGCTAGAACTGGAAATATAAACCAAAATTAATTGTTAAATACAATGGATAAGGTATACTTAATGCATTTAAGATTTAACAGAACAACAATACATCGTAAGTTAAGTAATAACCACATTTTTTTTTCTCAACTATGCAAGAGAACTGCGTAAGAAAAGTAAAAACCAACATCAAAACTTCTTAAGAGTTTCAAACAAGTGCAAACCCATAACAAGTTACTAGGGCTAAATAGATGCCACAACACAACTAGGTTTCTCTGTTTATCAACATTCTGATAGTATACTACATGAGCAGAATTTTCTTACTTCTTGAGATGCAAATTCTTGTTTAACTGAACAAACTCTTTTAATATGTTACTGATGAAAATTCAATGGAACTCACCAGCAAAATTTACACATGACCAAACTACTAAAGAAAGGATATACATCACTAACCTTTGCTATGACCAACAACTGCTGCTATATCATAACTTTTTTTATAGAGATACAATACAACAGAATGCAAATCATCAGCCTCCTTCCTGTAGTTGCCATACTCGAACTGACCTTCGCTTTCTCTGTATATAATTAAAAATAGAATACCCAAGGGAGGTTTATATAGAGTGCATTCATGTTAAATACAAATGTGGTACTTTAAGAAATGGTACTGCATAATCATATATCAAGCAACAGGAAGTCAGGAACTTAAACGACCACATACAGGAAAAACCAACTGGTACACGCTTTGATAATTTGCTAAGGACATCTAACAATTTATAGTATATATATGTAAGACTTGACATAACAAGCATGCAGGACCTTAACTCAGCAAATAGCAATAACTACTAAGCCAAATTTTTGGAAAAGGATTTGATTTTAAAATAACAAACAGGATGATGTCACAATAAATAAAAAATCTAAATTGCTTCAATAATTTGGTTAACGTTGCTGGTGACTACACAGTTCTGGTGGTGAAGCTTACCCATTTCCACTGAAATCGAAGCGGAAGACACTGATCCCTTTCTTTGTCAACGCTGCCGCCAGGTCAAGAATGAGGCCGTCATTCTGGAAATGAGCAATAATTGCATGAGGCAGCAACTATTTTAACAACATTAAAATGCCTGGCATTTCCCAAACAAGTAATACTTGGCTACTTGGCCTGCGATGTATAAATATCCTGAAGGCAACAGAGTGTATTTACCTTGGAAGCTATAAAACCATGGCACAAGACCACAATCTTGTTTGAACCGGTGTGATGCAGCAGCCCCACAAGCCTCTCACCATGTTTGTTTGTTATCACAACCCTTTCTTGGGAAACAGCTGCACAAAGGTGATTTATGTTGTTCAAAGTTCAAGAGAGTCTAATCAATATGCATGTACAATACATTATGCCAAAATAGCACTGAAGCTTCAAGGAATCGTTTCTGTAGCTTCAAAACTATTCAGTTATACCCCACACTGTGCAGTTCCAAGCACATCCATTTGAAGCCCCAACTCTGAACCCAGCAAGATTTACTCGCTAGGTGAGGCTGGCACAAGGCATCATTTGATCTCATGCGTCATAAAAGGTAAACTTTCTTCCCCTCCATAGCACTCGAGCTTTCTTTTTATCACTTGTCCTATATGGCTATATCTCAGGTGTCTGATTTTTTTTGGGTTTGTTCAGGCAATATGCAATTCTATCATTGATTAATTTTTACATAAATAGAGAAAAAAAATGTAAATTGCCTTTGTAAGCTGTCTTTTAATTGATTTAGTTGATTGTGCAAAATTGTTGCCTTGCACCTGAAATATAGCAACTCCCTTTTTGTATTGGATAGGATAGGTGACTACTCACTAGCCAGGTGCTGAGGTGCATAAGAATGTGTCAGCGACCCAGAGCACACAACAGAGGAAGACGGCGCACGAGAACACGACCCAGCTGCAACCGGTCTGGCGCGACCGCCAAGCAAGCGCATCGACAACCAAACCGGCTCATCTCGGTCCCGACCGGCGCGCCGTAGGCTAGGCACAGCTGCGCGCCTCAGGCGGCCGCGGCTGTGCGGTTCGTCCGCTGTATTAAAGGGAGAAACGAGTGGAGAAAAGGGTAACAAACAATTTATCAAAAACGATCAATACAATCCTTCCCGGTTCCGTGAACCTCTTCTCTCCTCTGTTCTTCCTCTTGCTTCCTCACCCAATCCCTCTCCGATTATCTTGTTCACACTTGGTATTGAGCCTCGATTCTGCCTTCTTCCTCTTTGATCGCAAACTGCCGTGGTCGGGCTGTATCTCGCGGATCCACCGCTGATTCGCGAGTCCTGTAATTCCACGGTGCCGCGATCGAATTGGGATTTGCCGATCCGGCGACCGGAACTCCGCCGCCACCCCCACCACCACCACATATTCCTCCGATTCGTCACGTGTATTCTCGCCGAGCCATGTCTTCCGCCGGTTCTCAATTCCGACACCCGGCTCCTCATCCTTGCCGAGATCCGAAGCTCTCGGCGGATCAAGCCTCCATCAAGCGACAACTCGCGGATCAACAGGACTTCCTCGGCGCCGCTTCACGGGAGGCGGATTCCGCCCTCGCGTCGCTTCGAGGGCGGAACTTCAGCGGTGGGCCGCCGGGTTCTCGACTTCCAGCTGCGCCCCGGGGCCTTGCGGCTCCCTCGTCATCGAGCAGGCCGCCTCCGACCTCGGGTCATGGCGCCACGAGCAGGAAGGCATCGTGGACGACCTGCGCCTCCGCATCGGCAAACTCGACAAGTTCTGGAATCGCTCTGTATTCGAGTCCGCCGCCGAGCCTGCCATTCTGCTCGAGCCGCCGGTCAAGTTGGAGCAGCACGCCGCATCTGCACCTGCGGGCTACAAGGCTGCTCGGCCCAGCGGGCACCGCGTCGAACCACACTACCGGGAGGATGAATATGGGGTGGTTACCACCCTGATTCATTCCCCGGTCACGGGTATGGACAATTCCACTGACCCCCCTGTTAAGATTCATGGAACTGCATCTGATTTGATTGTTTCGCATCATCGACCGCCTGATTGGTATTCCAACCCCACGGGCAAACTCCCTAAGTTGAATTTTCCTTCGTTTGATGGTTCGGATCTCTGTCTATGGATTGCTTGCGCAGAGGATTATTTTGCCATGTATTCTGTTGATCCTTCTGTCTGGATTTCATGTGCTCGAATGCAATTCACCGGACCAGCCAAGCGCTGGATCCAATCCATCACTCCACAACTCAAAACTATGCGCTGGCCTGAATTTTGCAAAGCTCTACATACTCGCTTTGACAGAGATCAGCATGAATCCTTGCTTCGCCAACTCTATCGTATCCGACAGACAGCTTCTGTTCAGGATTACGTGGAAAAATTCTCTGAATTAGTTGACCAGCTCACCACATATGATTCCTCTACCAGTCCCTTACATTACATCACTAGGTTCATTGATGGATTAGTGCCTGATATACGTGCTGTTCTACTTGTACAACGCCCTGTTGCTCTCGATACTGCGTATACTCTCGCGTTGCTGCAGGAAGAGGCGGGTGATTCTTCGCGGAGACGTGATTCCCGGCGTGCTGATTCGGCGTTCACGCCGCGATGGGGTCATAGAGGACCACCTCAGCAGCAGCAGCAACCCGGCGGCGACAGAATTCCAGCCGCTGGGCACGCTGCTGGTCGAGCTGACACCAGCCAGAAGACGATGGAACGGAAGCTCTTTGATCTCAAGGCATACAGGCGTTCTCGGGGCCTATGTGACAACTGCGGCGAAAAATGGAGCCGTGAGCACAAATGTGCAGATATGGTGGGGATTCGAGCTCTGGAAGAATTGTATGCGCTCTTCACTGATACTGAAATCTCTGACACCACAGCAGCTGATGAGGATGAAGAGCAGTTATGTCTCTGCGTGGCTTCCAGTTCACCATCTGATTCTGTCAGTGCCCGAACATTGCAATTCAAGGGACAGCTTCGCAGCGTACCTGTACTTCTTTTGCTAGATTCTGGCAGCAACTCGTCATTCATCAGCAAGAGAGTAGTGGACAGTCTTTCTCTGGAAACACAGCCGTGCAGGAGTCTGAAAGTTCAGGTTGCCAATGGGGAGATCATGTGCTGCAATTCTATAGTCCCTAAAGTACAATGGTCTATGTGTCAGTACCAGTTTCAGCATGATCTAAAGGTGCTCTCTCTCTCCAGTTATGACATAATCCTGGGGATGGATTGGCTACAGTTGTTCAGCCCAATGAAAGTGGATTGGCTCCGGCAGTGGTTGGCAATTCCTTATCAAGGCACAACAGTACACTTGCAAGGCATTTCTGCAAATGACCCAGAACACACTGAAGAATTAGTGGTTCAGTTGTTGGGACTCTCTTCAGTACAGAATACTCATCCACCTGATATCTTGCCAGAGATTCAGCAGATCCTCGACACATTTCCAGGAGTTATCACACCACCAACAGAACTGCCTCCCCAACGAGCCTGTGATCACTCTATTCCGCTGGTAGATGGAGCCCGGCCAGTCAACGTCCGAGCTTATCGTTACCCTCCAGCTCTCAAAGATGAGATTGAGACTCAAGTTGAAACTATGCTCCAACAAGGTTTAATCCAACCGAGCAGTTCTCCTTTCAACTCCCCAGTTCTCCTCGTCAGGAAGAAAGACAAGTCATGGCGGTTCTGTGTTGACTACAGATACTTGAATGCCTTAACTGTCAAAACTGCATTTCCAATTCCAGTTTTTGAGCAGCTCATGGATGAATTGGCTGGAGCACAGTGGTTCTCCACATTGGATCTACTGTCCGGGTATCATCAAATTCGCTTGAAGCCGGGTGAGGAGTACAAAACTGCCTTCTCTACTCATGTTGGTCACTACGAGTTCAGAGTGCTTGCTTTTGGCTTATCTGGGGCACCGGCCACATTTCAAGGAGCCATGAATGAGACACTGAAACCACTGCTCCGACGCTGTGCCATTGTCTTTTTCGACGATATTCTGGTCTACAGTAGTACACTGGAGGAACACTTCGATCACTTGCATCAAGTCTTGGCGCTGCTCAACAAGGATGGCTGGCACATCAAATTGTCCAAATGTACATTTGCCCAGTCTGAGATTGCTTACTTGGGTCATATTGTAAGTGGCCAGGGTGTTGCCACCGATCCAGCAAAAGTGGCCGATGTTCAGTCTTGGCCAATACCTGAAAACGTTAAGGAACTTCGCGGATTTCTGGGATTATCAGGATTCTACCGCAGGTTTGTTCGCCATTATGCCATCATAGCCAAGCCATTGACTGCCTTGCTCAAGAAACACAGTCTCTTCATCTGGACTTCTGAGCATACTCAAGCATTCAATACATTGAAACAGAGTCTTTGTTCGGCACCAGTATTGGCATTGCCGGATTTCTCACAGCCATTTTGCATCGAGACAGATGCTTCTCAGTTGGGTGTGGGTGCAGTACTTCTACAAAACGGCCACCCTCTAGCCTTTCTCAGCCGTGCACTTGGGCCAAAGAATCAGGGTCTCTCTGCTTACGAGAAGGAGTACATGGCCATATTGATAGCAGTCGATCAATGGCGCTCATACCTGCAATTGGGGGAATTTATCATTTACACCAATCAGAAAAGCTTGATTCATTTAAATGAACAACGCCTACACACTCATTGGCAGCAAAAGGTGTTTACCAAGCTTCTCGGTCTGCAATATCGCATTGTATATAAACCTGGACTTCAGAATCGTGTGGCTGATGCTCTCTCTCGTCGAGCTGCTCCAACTGAATTATTTGCAGTATCTGCCCCGGTACCTTCATGGCTGGAAGACATTGTAGCCAGTTACAGTTTGGATCCTAAAGCTCAGGACTTACTCACCTGTTTGGCAGTGAACTCCACAGCTGAACCCAATTTCCAACTCAGCCAAGGTCTCCTGCGGTACAAGGGTCGCCTATGGATTGGGAACGACACTTCTTTGCAGCAGCGCATCATTTTGGCCTTTCATGATTCTGCAGTAGGTGGGCATTCAGGTTTTCCGGCGACTTATCGACGCATCAAGCAGCTGTTTGCTTGGGTGGGTCTCAAATCAGCGGTGCAACAGCTTGTAGCCTCGTGCCCCACATGCCAACAAGCCAAGCCAGATCGCGCACGCTATCCCGGGTTGCTCCAACCTCTGCCTGTCCCAACGCAAGCCTGGCAAAGTATTTCCATGGACTTCGTTGAAGGCCTTCCTGCATCAGGGGGTAAGAACTGCATCCTCGTCATTGTCGATCGGTTTTCGAAATACAGTCATTTCATTCCATTGGCGCATCCCTTCTCGGCATTGTCTGTGGCCAAGGTCTTTGTGCAGCATGTCTATCGTCTTCACGGCTTGCCGGAATCAATCGTTACTGACAGGGATCGAGTTTTCACAAGTCAAGTATGGCAGGAGCTCTTCAAGCTCGCTGGTGTGTCCTTGAAAATGTCCACGGCATACCACCCTCAAACTGACGGACAAACTGAACGCGTGAACCAGTGCATGGAAACGTTTCTGCGTTGTTTCGTCAGTGCGTGGCCTGTCAAGTGGTTGGATTGGATCTATCTGGCCGAATTTTGGTACAACACCACCTGGCATTCTTCTCTGGGATTCTCACCCTTCTATGTTCTATATGGTCACCATCCTCGGCATTTCGGAATCACAGCAGACTCTGTGGATCTTCCTCTATCTCTTTCTGACTGGTTAGAACAAAAGTCTACTGTCAAAGCACTGATTCAGCAACATCTCTCACGTGCTCAGGAAAGAATGAAGAGGCAAGCCGACAAGTCCCGCTCTGAACGGGTGTTTTCTGTGGGTGACTGGGTTTATTTGAAGTTACAGCCTTATGTGCAAACTTCGTTGGCGCCAAGATCAAATCAAAAGCTGGCCTACAAGTTTTTCGGACCATATCAGATTATGGACAAAATTGGTGCTGTTGCTTACAGGCTCGATCTACCTGCATCCACTTCCATACACCCGGTATTCCATGTCTCTCAGCTGAAGTCTGCAGTGCCCATTTCGCACAATGTTTCCACTCTACCTGCAGGTTTCGATGGCTTTCAGTATCCAGTTAAGGTCCTGCAGCGGCGCATTTCTGCTACTGACAAAGAAGTGATTCCACAAGTGTTGATCCAGTGGTCTGGTCTTCCTCGCTCTCTCGCCACCTGGGAAGATCTGGAAGCTGTCCAACAGCGGTTTCCGCGTGCTCCAGCTTGGGGACAAGCTGCTTCTCATCAGGGAGGGGGTGTCAGCGACCCAGAGCACACAACAGAGGAAGACGGCGCACCAGAACACGACCCAGCTGCAACCGGTCTGGCGCGACCGCGAAGCAAGCGCATCAGACAACCAAACCGGCTCATCTCGGGTCCTGACTGGCGCGCGCCGTAGGCTAGGCACAGCTGCGTCTGTGCGGCCGCGCTGTGCGGTTCGTCCGCTGTATTAAAGGGAGAAACGAGTGGAGAAAAGGGTAACAAACAATTTATCAAAAACGATCAATACAATCCTTCCTGGTTCCGTGAACCTCTTCTCTCCTCTGTTCTTCCTCTTGCTTCCTCACCCAATCCCTCTCCGATTATCTTGTTCACAGAATGCACTGGTCAACCCACTGTCGCTGAACAACAGTTGCAATTACCAAGCACAGGAATACTGACCCGGAAAGATATGAACCAAAGCTAGAGGGCGGACCCAAAAACATGGAAGCAGCAGGTGCGGTGCGGTCAATCGATGGCGTAGCGCGGAGGGGTCTTACGGGGACTGAAGGCGTCGTTGTCGTTGGTCTGTGCCATCACGGGGTCTGGCTTCCGTCTGCCTCGGGGCCGGGGATTTGCGCGGTTAGAACAGAGGAGGGCTGATGTAACAACGGCGGCGGGAGGAGGGGGTTCGTCGCTCGTGAGGGCGAAGGGGAGGGGAGAGAATTGAAGGCGACGCTGTGGCGGCTCTGACTCTGAGCCGGACGACGGGGGAGCTGGGGAGGCAGGCCTCTCAAGGATCAAGCGCTCACGAGGAAAAATGTCATTTCCCTCCAAACTAATGGCCCTGTTGTCTTTTGTGACACTATGCAAAGTGCTTCCATGAGAAGTTGTATCAACTGAGAAAAACAAGGTCAGATGATTTAACCCATTTTTTAGGTTTTAGTACAAAGGTCTGTTTGTTTTACACCTTATAATGTGTTTATATTGCTAAGATAAATTAAATTAGAAGTCAAATAACATGTTTTTTTAGCTTTTTCCATAGAAATTGGATTATGCGGGCTTATTTTGACTATGTTTTTCAGTATTTATATGTAGCTTTTCCAGTAAAGCTATACCAAAACAAGGTCAAAATAGATGGGTAAGATGTGGCAAGAAAAGGCTAAAGAAAAGCACATTGTTGGCTTTTAGTTTCTGCTTGGGTTATAGATGGCTAGGTGGCGCTCGTAAAGCTCCAATATCTTGTGATGAGTTACGGGATTGTGTTGTCTTGATTTATCTAGGTGAAACCTCAAGTCTCATCTTTATGGTCGTTTGAAAAGAGAATATATCATTGGAAGAGACTTAAGACCTTTATAACTTGCCCAACAATATGAACTTGGTAAAAAAAATCTTAGCTTATAAGCCTCCGAATTTTAACCGAGGCGGTTTTTTAAGCATAACCGCCTCTGAGGGCTATTTTAACCGAGGCGGTTTTCTGGCATAACCGCCTCTGAGGGCTATTTTAAAGTGCCTTGCAAAAGATTTTGTGTAGTAGTGTTAAATCAATATGTCTAGTACACTTATTGTTGTGGTTATTTGTTTGGATACCCTCTTTTGCGTTGACTTTAGGGTTGCAACTTGATTTGCTCGCGGGATGGAGTTCTAATTGCAAGGAATAGCTCTACTCCACCTAAAGAAGTGTGGTAATTTGGGATTTGTTTTCCTGAACCATTTACTTGGTGATTTCGAGTTCAAATTGAGTTGCAAAACTTACAAAGATTTCTATATTACTCCTGCACTTCTGAACTTCCACAGTTCTATTAATCCACGACTTTGAATTGGAAAAGTTTTTTCAAATTTTTCTATCCTAACCCACCTCCTCCTCCCCCTAGGTGTATTAGTTCAAAAAAAACTATGGGACTTTTGTGGTTATCATCTAGTGTTTTGAGTTGAGTTTTTTCAGGTTTAACTCTATTCATCCCCTAGGGATCTAGGCATTGGTTATCATTAGCCATTAGTTTCCTTTTCTTTTTCTGTACGAGTTTGGTTTCGCTAGAATTATGAGTTGTATTTACGGTGGTAAAGTTTAAGTTTAAACTATGTAATCTGGTCTCCTCATAAGGCTATCCGCACTCATCGCCCTCTATTTCTCTCCTCTATATCTTAGTCGGTGGTTCTCTTCTCATCCAATTCTACCGTTTCCTCTACATCATACTCTATCCACCGGGGGACCCGCTTGACAGATTTTTTAATAATAAAACAACTCCCCTTTTCTCTCTCCCCCTCTCTCTCGCACATCCAGGGAGCCGCCAGGGGCGGAGCTCCCCGCGCGCAGGGGCCGGGCAGCGGCCTTCCCCGCGCCGGCGCTCGCCGGCGGCCGGAGGCGGGCGGCGCTCGCGGCCCGCGCCCGTGCTCGCCCGGCGGCCCGGCGTCGGCGCGCCCGGCGGCGGCGCTGGTGGCCCCGCGCCCGCTCGCCCGACGGCCCGGCGTCCGCGCGCCCGGCGGCGCTGCCCGGAGGCGCCCGCGCCCGCTCGCCCGGCGGCCCGGCGTCCGCGGCCCCGCGCTCACCGGCGCTCGCGTCCGGCGGCGGCGCTGGCGCCCGCGCGCCTCGCGGCCGGCCTCGCGCCCGGAGGCGGATGGGCGTGACGAGCGCCGTGCTGCTCCTCTCCCGCGCACGCGAGGCCGCGCGGCGGAGCTGCTCGCCCGCGCCCGCGTCCGCGAGGCCGCGCGGCGGAGCGGCTCGCCGGCGGCCGCGCCCGCGAGGCAGCGGCGGAGCGGCCCGCCCGCGCCCGCGCCCCCGGCCTCCCCTCCTCCCCGCTCCTCCTCCTCTCTTCTCTGTCCGGCGGAGGTCCGACGGACGACGACGATGGAGCCGGGTCTTCTCTCTCCGTC
Organism: Chrysopogon serrulatus; assembly: GCA_015844335.1. Lineage (NCBI taxonomy): Eukaryota > Viridiplantae > Streptophyta > Magnoliopsida > Poales > Poaceae > Chrysopogon > Chrysopogon serrulatus. The sequence goes on along the minus strand of JADLZL010004499.1, from coordinate 37,996 downwards.
CCACACGCCGGGCGGGACCCGCGCCTGCGCCACGCAGGCGCATTCCGGAGGCGCGCTACCGCGCTAGGAATACCGTGCTAGCGCGCGTAGCGTACCCGATGGCGTTCCCCGCTGCAGTAGCTCCATCCGCCGTGGCAAGCGGTAAACGCTTTACCGGTTTGCTTTTCAGTACCCGGTGCAGATGGTCTAAATATGAGAGGAAGGTTGCTTTTATAACTATGATGACATAGTGACATATTTGTAGGAGGGCAGTGGTACGTTGTCGGAACTCCGTAGCGTCTAGTGTTACTGGTATAGAGGAGAGAGCCTGTAGTCAATGTTGCAGGGATGTAAGTTTCAGTTGAACCTCATTAACAACTATCATGCCTTTAGATGTCTTTTATGATCTTGCATGTTCGTCTTAATAGATCTGAATGACGCTTCCACTTGTAGAGATTAGCAAATAGTCGTAATCTTTATGTTTTATTCCTTTCTCGTGACTGTTCTCTTTTATTTTGAGATTGCGTCGTACATCGTTTCTAGCTGCATTTCTGAGGCTGTGGAGGCCATGGCATGAGGTCCTGCTCCTCGAACGTTCACCACCAAATTACGAATACACAGAACCAACTGACGGTTCAGGGGACACTATCTCAAGTACTTATAGAGGAATTGGATACGGATTAGGAGGAGTTAGGTATTGGAAACCGGAGCGGCGAGGAAAGATTCAAGACAGAGTTAGAACTTAGATAGAAGACAGGTTCGGTTTTTTTGAGATTTTTTTTTTAGATGGGCCGTTGCTCTAGTCTTTCGTAGGTGGGTCGAGGTGTGCTCGTCAGGCCACACCTCCGTCTCGTATGGCAAGCAGCCCAGCCCACTGAACCCTTTCCCTTTTCTTTTTTGTTTTTGTTTTTTTTTTGCTTGTTTCCCGAGTAGCTTGAGGTTGAGAAATCAGCCGAGTAGTATTTGTTGTGACTTGTGAGTATATATATGGGTGGGTACGTGACCATGCATTTGCATCGCTGGCGGGGGAATAATCCTGACGCGTTATCACGTGACATGCTCAGCCCCGGTCCACCGCCCACACAGGCCGCCCACACTCAGCTGATATTCTCGTGCTCTGCTACTGCTAATGAGTCACGACGATGGGCGAATCAACTGCAACCGCCCGGACTGCAAAGATTACTCTCGAGTCATCTGCTCCCTCCGTCCCAAAAAGATAATAATGTTTTAGATGTTCGTGCCACAAGTTTAACTCAATTTACAGAAAATACGTACAATATTTATATCTCTAAATAAGTTTGTTAAAAAACTAGATCTAAAAATCTTTCCGATATTACTAATTATAATATTAATCGTTGATATTTATTATTTATAAAAATTACCGGTATCTATTTCTCGGGAAGCAAGAACGACATTCTTTTTAGGACGGAGGGAGTAATATATAGGACCATGAGTACTCCTAAACTAGTACTGTATAACCAGTACGAGACTGACACGATCTCTGCTTTTTCCAATTGCCATCGAGCATGGGCGCAGGGCGGCACCGCCGCGGCAAGGCCACACGACACGATGATGTCATGTGTTGGCCACTCATGACTCGATCAATCTCTGGCCCATGCTCCATTGACCAGAAAGGAAAGGATAGGCAGCAGTGAGCTCTCGTGTCGTGGCACATGATCCACATGAGATGATCTGAATGAGTGAGTAGTGAATGCTCCTTTCCAATACGCGGCGGCCTCAGCCGTCGTCAGCAATCTTAGTTCGGGAACGTCGGCTTTGCTCGGCATAATAACCAATATTTACCTTCAGATAAAAAAATATTAGAGTAGAGTTGCATGCAAGGCAAAGCATGGTGGGTGGTGGCGCTCTTGCATTTGATCTCTCCTGTACCTCAGTTGCCTTGTTATCAAGAGGAAAAAAACGGCCGGATGGCCATGCAATGCAATCCATGTCTAAACTTGTTGTCAGAAAAGAAAAAAAAAAAGAACATGTCTAAACGCGTAGGATACGGGAAGGTTGAACGGGGAGGAAGGAAATCGATCAAAGATGCTAAGCCAGTCGGTCGCCAGACACCAATGGCACTGTGATTATGTGAATGGCCATCATCAGAATACTACAGGAGAATGTCTGGTGCCTGCGCTGACAGATGCACATGCACAACTCCCCCAGTGGGATCTTACCAAGCGCCTGGTGAAGTGGAGGACGACCCTGTCGCTTCAGAAGGAAAATGCCGCGTGGATGGATATGCACATGTACAGCACCACGGAAAAAGATTGGAGCGCGGAACAAGTATTCTACGGACACAAGGAAGCAACTAATGTACGAGGACATATATAGAATAAATTTTACAAGTGGTTATTGAGAATAAAAATTACTATGTCCTATAAAATTTTAGGAGGACCATACATAAGTCTCTAAGACATGAGGTATTTGTACAAGAAACTTCTTTTATCCTAAATTATCTATCGTTTTTGTTTTTTTTTACCACAAATTTAATTTAATTTTATATCATAAATATTAATATTTTTTAATATATTGAGTTAAAGTTATTTTTTCTTAGGAACAAATAGCAGATATTTTAGATGGGAGCGAGTCAACACTTGATTCACTGGTTCATACCACTATTGCACCAGTTTGGTATTAGGCTATCTGCACTCGTTATTTTCTATATTCATCATCTAAAAAGAATATTTCAGCCTGATCATCAAGATTCTCTCCTCTAAACTACTTTTTTCCGCATCCATCCATACTCTATCTCACCTTCTATCTACTATGGAGTCCACTTGTCAAGATTTTTATTAAAAATCCCCACCCCCTCTCTCCCTCCCTCCCTCCCTCCCTCCCTCCCTTCTCTCTTCCATCAACGCGCCGCGCACGCAAAGCACGAGGCCGTGGCTGAAGTGGAGCTCGACCGCGCCACGCGTCGGGGCGGCGGCGCGGCGACCGCGCCAGCGTCGGCGGCGCTCGCACGCCCGCGCGGCGCCCGCGCGCGGGGGCTGAGGCGGCCATGGCGAGGCGGCCGGGCGCCCCACTGCTCGGGCGGGCCTTTGGCGCGGCATGCCTTGGGGAGTAGAGCCGGCGTGGCTCGCCTTGGGCGCAAAGCCGGGCGGCGGGCTTCCTCGCGTGCATGGGGCGAGCCGCCGCCGTGGAGGGCCAGCGTGCTCGGGCGACGGAGCTGACTTTGCTGCTCCCTTCTCCTCCCGCCGCGCCACCCTTGCGGGCGAGCACACGCGGGGCGGCGAGCGTTGGGCGAGAAGGTAGGACCCGCACATCCTTTAGCGCAGGCCCGCTACCCCTCATGTTTGGCGGACGGAGACGACAATTTCGGATGCGTGCTGGCGGTAGCGTTGAGCGCTGCGAGCCTTCATCCGGTAAAATTCATCCTGCAGGGTGGTTAGGCTATCCGCACTCTTCGTCCTCTATATCCATCCTCTAAACGGAATATTCCATCCTAGTCATCGAAATTCTCTCCTCTATATCACTTTTTCTCGCACCCATACATCCTCTATATTCATCCTCCATATCAGTGGGACCTACACGTCATACTATACTTTTTTTCTCCCCCACTCGGTCTCTCTCTCCTTTGTCTCCTCCCTCTTCTTTCTCCTCTATCTCTTCCCACCACCCCGACCGCTGCGCCCTTGCGCCGCGCCGCGCATCCGCCCGGCTACTTTCGCCTACCCCTCGCTCCGCCCGGAGCCTAGCCAGCCCGCGCCCGGCCCATGCCGCGGCGCTTCGCCCAGCGCATCCGCGGCGGCGTGAACTCGCCCGGCCTCTCCAGGCTCCCTCAACGGGCGGACCAGGCGCCAGCGCCGCCCTTGACCATGGCCGAGACGGCGGGCGGTGGACCGCGTGGTTTCTGGGCAGCGCGCGGCCGAGCGCGCCTTGGCAGCTTCAGCGAGGCGGGCGACGCTAAGCGGCCATGCGGCGGCCGGCCGCGGCGACCGCAAATCCGCCTCATCTCTCTCCGGCGCGGGCAAGTGGTTCCTCTCCTTCTCCCCCCCGGCGCGCCCATGGCCGTGAGCTCGGCGGCGCCCCCCTTCCCCTTTGCCTTCCCTCTCCTCCCTCCTCCTCTGGCGGAATCCCAGCGCCCGGTGCTCGGGACGCCGCCGTGGCCACCTCTGTCTCTCGCCGCGGACGGGCGCGCGAGAGGCGCAAGCGGACGTGCGTGGTGGGGCCGGGCGCGGGCCGTAAGCGCACGCCCGCTACCGCCCCCTCCCCCCAGATTTGGCGGCGAGCAAGCGATTCCGGATGAGGTGGCTTCTTGGCGGACGACGCTGCGCGGCGATTCCGTCCGGTATCCGTGCGATCCGGACGTGGATACCGGACGCGCTGCAGATAGCCTTATAGCCTCATGAATGTATGATTGGTCGGTCACCTGAATTGACACGGCGACGGTGCTCTAAACAGTGTGCTCCGCTGCCACCGAAATGATATAACAGTACGTAGACCTGACCGTCCATCCAGGGCGCTCTATAGTACTGTACGTTCCTGTGATCCTATCCGTGATCGACTCCGTGTGCGACGCTGTTGCTGGGCTGGCATGCATGGCCGGATCGGAGCCCGTGTGTATGCAGCGGGAGGCGCCGGCGGCCGGCCACAGCTAGCCCACGGCCAGGCCACCGCCGAATTCATTTGCTGTGCTGTGCAGGGGCAGCGTGCAATGCAACTCATGTGCCACTAGCTGGATACGTAGTGGCGGTATCCGCTGAACGCATACCTCACGGTTCTGTATACTCTCTTCTCTTCGTCTAAAAAAAGACTATCGTTTTGATTTTTATACTATAAATTTAAACAAATACATACAACATTTGAACTTTAAATAAATTTATTTAAAAACTAGATTCAAAGACGTTTATAATGATACTGGTTATATATTATAAATATTAAAATTTATATACCTATATATATTTAGTTAAAGTTGATTTTTTAAGTGAAGAAAGTCTTTTTTAAAACGGAGGAGGTACTCCGTATGTGATCGAACACTGTCAACTCAGCTGGCCATTCTACCCAAAAAAAACTCAAATAAAAAATAAAAAAAAAACATCACATGTACGTGTACTTAGTACGAACTGGGCTAAAATTCTGCTATACTAGGCGACGATGTGACCGCTTCCACATCACTGTTGCAATAATCTTGACCTGAGCTTTCGTCGTCGTGTGTTAGTTAGTACGGTCACGGGCTGTGCAAGGAGCAGTTGGCTATGTATCCATCGTGACCGCCGGAATAATCTTAAGAAACAAGACACTGCTGGCTAGTTACAAGCAGAATTTCATGCATGGCGTGGAGCCGCTAATAATCACAAATACTACAATTTTTACGCCTTCTGCAGCAATCATCATGCATTAAGGAATCGGCGAGGGGCTTCTGCCATTTCATTTTTACGGACGAGGGGATGCCATTGCCTGCTAATAGTCACATTTTTTTTCCCTGTTCTCGACCTCTCATCCGTTGTAGACAGGCTAGCCAACTATATATATATACGTATGATCCATTTTAGACGTCCCCAATTATTGTAGTACCCTCTGTACTACTCAGTGGTTGTTGCTTGTAGTGCGAGTAGATACTAGATACTACTCCTATAGGAGAGAATACGTATTGTACTGTTGTATTGTACATTCGATGGATATATGGTCCACTAGTCGGCTAGTGCTGGTTGAGCCATCTCATTAAGCACCGACCGTTTTTTGTCCTTGCATTGCTCGATCGGCAACAGCGTACAGAGGCCAAATCTCCCCCTAATCATATTGCGGCCGTTACTAAATTGTCTATTTGCGGTGGCAGCTCGCAGCGCGTGGAACCAAACCAGGGCGCGCACGGTGGTTACGGGGACTGGGCTTTAGGGTGGGATGGTGTGGGCTGAGCTAAATTGGGGAAGGCTCTATTGGAATCTTATGTCTACTCTTGTGGCTCCAATCAGAAGCTGGTCAAGTGCGGTCTAAAGTTTAGCTAATTTATAAAAATGTTAGACTATGCAAGTAAGGTAAAGCAGTTTAAAGTTTAAGTCTTCAACTTTTGTTGACTAATAAGTTTTAGATTAGAGAATCCAAACATACCATAAACCTAGAGTTTTAAAAGCTAAAAAAGCTCCCTTCAAACTATTTGACTTTTTGAAAGTGCGAATTCTAGTAGTCTAAAAGTGACCAAAAACTCAAACAAACACGAGCTAAATCTCAGTTGCATTCAGCGGCAATGCCCACTCAATAGTTGCTTGACAGGCACAACGATCATGAACCATTAGCTACGTGTGTTTGATTGTGGTCTTAAAATATATCTAAGAGTCTTTCTCGAACACATTCTCCGAATCACCATTTGAATAAAAGTAAAAAAAAACACTTTTATTTTTGCACTCTCTAACTTCTCTACAATTTGTATGCACTCTAGGTAGCTAGATCTACTCTTCATCTTTATCTAGCGAGAAGTTCAAAATAAAGGACGGCAACAATGTTTGGGGATCTAACTGAAGAAGATGTTGCAAGGGATTTTTTCCACTAAACTCTTTATTTCTATCAATAAGAAAAACTACAAAAATACTCTTGGAGTTGCTCTTAGAGTTGATTGTATAACAGACTTAGGGGCAATAATGATACGAAAGCATGAGTATTTATCTCTCTCTATCCCAAAATGTAAGGAATACCCATATTTCAAAATTTAAATTTTGTTATCATTCACCAATAATTAGTTTAATCATATGAAAAAGTTAGCCACAAATGAAATTTGGATTTGTATTTAGAAACACATTCTAATGATCAAACTTTTTGCCATAAATAATACATTACAAAAGAAACAAGTGATCAAAGTGGATCTTGGGTATTAATTATGATTTGGTGATTTTGATGACTGGGCTAAGCATATGTGTGTAGATATGATTCACAGGCTTGTTTAGGTCATAGGGATGTAAAAAATCAAGTGGTGCAGACACTAGAGAAGAAAGGAAAGCAAATTGTTCAAATGAATTCGGATGAAGAAATTGCTAAAATTGAAATTGTTGATCATGATGAGATCTGTTTTATTTGAAATGATTTACGGTCCCGGCATTCTATATGAAGGTCTTATGTTTTAGAAAAAAATATAGATATATACAAAATTTGAGATATATCTAAAAAATAAAATTACTTGGTTAACTCATTTTAGCCTCTAAACTCTTGTTTTGGTCTAACTTTGGCACCCAGAACTATTTAAAAACCACTCAAAACCGTTTTGGGGGTACAAATTGAACGGTTTTAGTAGTTGAGATGTCAAATTTAGACAATTTAGTAGTTGGATGTTAAAATTAAACAAAGCCAAAAGTTGAGGGATCAAATATGAACTTAATCCTAATAATAATTGAAGAATGGTATGTCCTTTTCAGTCATGAGTCTCCTAATAGCCATGAAAGTGTTGATGATGTCTTCTTCACACCCATCATATATTGTACACAAGTAAGGAAAAGAAGAAACGACTGAAACGTGAGTAACAACTTTGCACTATGATAATGTTTTTACCCTGCTTTTGATGTGTGAGGGTGAGGTTGGCGTGTCAGCCAGCGTGTCCAGAGGAAACGGCAGAGAACTACTACTAGAGATGATCAGGGCATTCCTTTTGGTACTGTGCGTAAAGAGATTTGAATCGTCACGTGCCGTACGTTTTCGTATGGTGCTTTAATTTGCTCTTATTTATGTGTGCAACAATGAAGCTAGGACATGATCCATCGTGGCATTGAAAAAGGTTACTACGGCAGATCCATAAATGGGAGTGCCCATCACACGCTACAAGCACCATGACACGATACGCGTAGTATTGCCAGTGTTGTTGAGCCACTTGCCAACGCCTGACGAAAAAATAGTACGTCACCACAGACCAGTAAATAAAACATAGATTCTTTTCGAATTACATACTATAGACACAAATGCCCACAAACGTATGATCGTCCATTAATGCATACACACAAATTCTACTCATATAAACATCTCCGCAAGACAAAGATTATGGGCTGGCCTTAGTCATCATGACGTGGTTTTTGGTGACCATGATGATAACCCAACATCAAGACTAACATGTGTGTTAAAAGTGTTCATAGATTTTCTATGGTTATAAGAATGTAAGAAAGAGAAAAGAAAAGAATATATTAAATTGGACTTTTCTCATGAATGATGTAGTCCTTTTAGTTCTCGTATGGATGGAGCCAGACTAGACCCAACGCATGCAGAGAGCTAATGTTTGGTTGGCCGTGTCCATGTCTCTCTAGTCTCTATCGCTCGCTTGCACCACGTGAGCCAAGCCTGGCAGAAACAACCAATTGTCACGTTTCCCTAGAGCCTAGCCGCGAGGGATTTTGCATGTCTGCAGCATAGTTGGCTGGATGAACTAGGCAAACAAACCGAAGTCTCTTGCATAGGAAACCAAATACTCCCTACCTTTAAACTTAAATCTCACTTCTCTTTCGTCTCCTACTTCTTAATACAAAGTCCATTTCCCTTTTTTCTGCAAAAAAGTCCATTTCCCTTTATTATTGTTATCCTTTTAGCTAGGCAGCATATCCAAGAGTTTGCCAAAATTCACTTGACAAATCTTGTGATTTGGCAACTCTCTAAATATATGGCAAGTGAAAAAAGAGTCCCTCTCCAATAGTTTGGCATAATTCACTTGCCAAACACAGATCAAACTTACATAAGGAACCCCGAGACAGAAACAAAATTATGTTTATATCCTTCCACCTTTTAAAAACTTACATCAGGAACCTTGAAACAGAAATAAAATTATTTTTTTATCCTTCCACCTCTTTTAAAAGCTCGATGGCAAGTCGCATCCGCGCGCGCATATATCCGTGTGCGGGAGGAAAGAATAGCAATTTGGGATAAATGAGGAGTTGATTTGAGGAGTTGTTGAAGAGAGTTTTTTATGATTTTACCAAAAAAAATAAGAATAGCAAGTTGAAATACCAAGTTGTTGGAGATGCTAAGGGTAATACTTATATATTGCAATATGAACAGGAATTTCATTTTGAGAAAATCTCCTTGGTAGTTTAAGCAGAGACGTTTTTTCCCAGCTATAGAGTATTACAATATGAACAAGAATTTTATTTTGAGAAAATCTCCTTGGTAGTTTCAAGCAGAGAATGTTTTTAGCCGGTTCGCGTTTATATGGGGGCCCCACCTAAAGACACCGCAAAGAACGGAGAAAGGCCATCCCTCAACTTGGCAAGGCAAGCCCCCCAACAAGATTTGACCCTTCCTATAAATTACGCCTCCCTCGTCCCTCCCCTCCCCTGCACTGCACGCGCCAAAGTCTCCTGTCATCTTGACGACACCAGTCCAGGCTGTGGGTCCATCAATGCAGTCCCTCCCTTTCTTGCCATTATCTTCTCTCTCTAATTAACAATTGCTAGTAGTATTAGCTGGACTCCCATGGCATCACGCTCTCATACCCCTTCCTAGATCCTCGCGACCTTTTCTTGTGGGCATTTTTTCCTCAATGAAAATAAGGGGCTGGTGGTTATCATCAGCACTTGCTTCTCCAATCCCAAAGGCCAGATATTATAAGCAAAGATCTCCAGAGAGACAAGCTGCTGCGATTACGAAGCACAATTGGAGAGAGTGAGGAGAGAGAGAGAGAGTGATACCGACGATACTGATACCTCCCTCAGTGTCATCTTGTGCCCCTGAGTGACAGTGAGCGGCGCTTCACTCCGTCCGTCCGGTGGCCCGCCGACCTGCTTCCAGTCCAGTGGAGGGAAAGCACCGAAAGGCGCGGCCTTTTTCTACGCTTTGTTTGCTGCTTCTTTTCACTTCCCTCCCTTTCCTCTTCTCCTGCCCGCTCCATGGCCCCCGCGGCGCCGACGGGCCTGGCCGCCGTCGCGGTCGCGGTCGCGGTTGCCGTGCTCGCCGCCGCGGTGTCGGCGGCCGTCACCTACGACCGCAAGGCCGTGGTGGTGAACGGCCAGCGCCGGATCCTGATGTCCGGCTCCATCCACTACCCAAGGAGCGTCCCCGAGGTGCGCGCCGCTCTCTTGCTCCTCGTCTTCCTCCTTCGGAGCGTAGCGTCCTTCTCCTCCGCTCCCGAAATGCGGGCTAGCTGGCCCGCCGCTGCGGTAGGTGGAGTGTGCCTGACTTGGTTGCGTGCTTTGTTTCTTCTTGCGTGCAGATGTGGCCGGATCTGATACAGAAGGCCAAGGACGGCGGCCTCGACGTCGTGCAGACGTACGTCTTCTGGAACGGCCATGAGCCCTCCCGTGGACAGGTTAGTTACCGAAGCCGGTAAAAATGTCGGTTTCTTTGCCTACCCCCCTTCGTCTGCTGTTCTTGATGTGGTGGTTGGTTTGCCCATGCGCAGTACTACTTCGAGGGGCGGTATGATCTGGTGCGCTTCATCAAGCTGGTGAAGCAGGCCGGACTCTACGTGCACCTCCGCATTGGCCCCTACGTCTGCGCCGAGTGGAATTTCGGGTAAGCGGAACTTGCTTGGTCTTGCTCTATTTTTTTGTACGAAATGTTCAGGGAGACATTGATGTTCTTGCTGTGACCAATGCTTTCTTGTAGCGTGTATGAGCTTCTTCTTGTACAAAAATAGCAAGCGGGGATTTGGTAGTTAGTTAATTTGGTTTCTTGTAGCGTGTATGAGTTTCCTGTGAAGAAAAAAGCAAGCGGAGATTTGGTAGTTAGTTTGGTTTCCTGAAGTCGTTTTCGTGCTCGTGTAGTTGAGAGTGAGTGTTCGCGTGTAATAACTCAGTCCTGTGCTTTAAATTTGGCTAGTGACAAATAGTTAACACAGATCTGTTGATACATACCAAAGTGATGTGAAGTAGGCTAAACTATGTTTCTTTTCTCGCTTTCGGTTGCAGTGGTTTCCCTGTTTGGCTCAAGTATGTCCCGGGCATCAGCTTTAGGACCGATAATGAACCGTTCAAGGTAAGAATTGATTTATTATGGCTCTGCTTTTCATGTGTTTCTCCTTTCTAAAAGAGTAAATTACTGCAAAATTTGATATGTTTTTTTATTATTTTTACCATGGGGTCAATCTTGAACAGGCTGAGATGCAGAAATTCACCACAAAGATTGTTGACATGATGAAGTCCGAAGGGCTATTTGAATGGCAGGGAGGGCCAATAATCCTCGCCCAGGTATGTTTGCAACTCATGTCCTTTGATATCTATTGATGCCATCCTTTTGAATGCAACCCACCATTGGGTTCTAATTGTCCTTGCAGATTGAGAATGAGTTTGGACCCCTGGAGTGGGATCAGGGAGAGCCCGCCAAGGTGTACGCATCATGGGCAGCTAACATGGCTGTTGCGCTCAACACAAGTGTTCCATGGGTCATGTGCAAAGAGGAGGATGCCCCTGATCCAATTGTATGTCCTGTACTCCCTGTCTTTAAGAGTGTAACTTGGGCAGGATTTCTTTAATGTGCTGGGGTCTGACCTTGTGACCATCTTCCAAGAAAGGAAACTAAATGATTGATCATTTGTTGGATGGTTTGCTATTTTTGTCCCCTCCTTTTTCATTCAGCAAGAACTTACTTTGATCTGATGGTTGCAGATTAATACTTGCAATGGATTTTATTGTGACTGGTTCTCCCCAAACAAACCTCACAAGCCTACCATGTGGACTGAGGCTTGGACAGCTTGGTAATTTAGTTTGCTTTCTTTTCTTAACCTAAGAAACCAGGCATTTGTATTTTTTTTATCTCTCTCCTTATGTATCTCTATTTTTCTCTCTTGAATGCAGGTATACAGGATTTGGTATTCCAGTTCCATATAGACCAGTAGAGGATCTAGCATATGGTGTTGCCAAGTTTATTCAGAAGGGTGGCTCTTTTGTTAGCTATTACATGGTAACTCCCATGATTCATGCTATGCAGCTGAAGCCTATTATCAAATTATTGAATGAGCAAAATTATGACTTATGACACCACTTTGCAGTATCATGGAGGAACAAATTTTGGGCGCACAGCTGGTGGTCCATTCATTGCAACTAGCTACGACTATGATGCTCCGATTGATGAATATGGTGAGCTGAACACATTCTACTTTGGTAGAACTGTAAAAGGCATGTATTATGCAGTTTGCATCAATATCCTCTCATGTAAGGATTACTGCTGTGCTACATAATGCAACATGTATACGTGATTCCATAGATCATAGATGCTATTTGGTTGATTTAATATTACTCCCAGGTCATCTGGAATGAAACTTTACATATTTTTCTGTTGGCAGTGGAAACAGCATGATACACTAATATTGACATCCACAGTCCCTAGTACATGAGACTACAAGGTTTTAATTATTAAAATTGTTGGATAAATGCAACCTCTAATCTCCTTGATTATTAAAATACTTGATTGGGTCAGACGTTGTTTCTGCAATCAAAAGCAAATGCATCTAGCATTATTTTATTACTTTGACGGAATACATTGGGGGCATTTGGTACAAAATTGGAAGTGATTATACTTCAATCTTTTCAGAATTAAATAATCCCTTATGTTAATCAAGTTGATCTGAGTTCCTTCCCTTCACTTCCTCAGGCTTGCTGAGAGAACCAAAATGGGGTCACTTGAAGGAATTGCATAAAGCTATCAAGCTTTGCGAACCAGCATTGGTTGAAGGAGACCCAATTGTAACTTCACTTGGCAATGATCAGCAGGTTGTTAATTAGTACAGCATTAAGTTCGCTCTTCTGCTCTTGAACGCAATAATTTTGTACAGGACTGACTTCTTGGTAATTTCCTCTTTAGGCATCTGTTTTTAGATCAAGCACCAATGCTTGTGTGGCCTTCCTTGAGAACAAGGATAAAGTATCTTATGCTAGGGTATCATTCAATGGAATGCATTATGATCTACCTCCGTGGTCCATAAGCATTCTCCCAGACTGCAAAACAACAGTCTACAACACCGCCAGGGTGAGAATGGGCACATGCGTCTTTTTGTTCATTCTCCAACTTTTATTCTTACTCTAATTGAGTTACTTTCTTAAATTGGATGGTTTTTCTAGTATTTAGTTCATACAACTTTTCCTTGGTGCTACTGTACCTTATAATTCTTGGTGAAAAAAACTATTTATACTGATATGTTTATACAGGTTGGAAGTCAGATTTCACAAATGAAAATGGAATGGGCTGGAGGATTCACATGGCAATCATACAATGAGGATATAAACTCCTTGGATGATGAATCATTTGCAACAGTAGGGTTACTGGAACAGATAAATGTGACAAGGGATAACACGGATTACTTATGGTATACAACATAGTGAGTACTCTTAAGTCCTTAACTCTTTAGAAAATTTAACAATAGCTTTTACATTTCGAAGATGCTAAAGGTTTCACTTTCAGCGTTGATATTGCTCAGGATGAGCAGTTTCTCAGTAATGGGAAGAATCCAGTGCTAACTGTTATGTCGGCTGGTCATGCTTTGCATATTTTCGTTAATGGACAACTAACAGGTAAAACTAGGACTCCCTCCCTCCCTCATGCTCTAGTTCATTGGAAGGAACTGTGTATCCCTCCCTCCCTCTCATTTTCATCATGATCTCTAATTCATTGGCAGGAACTGTGTATGGAAGTGTAGAAGATCCAAGATTGACATATAGTGGAAATGTGAAACTTTGGCCAGGCAGTAATACTATTTCATGCTTAAGTATAGCAGTTGGTCTCCCGGTAAGTGGACCGGGTTTTTTCAACAGAAGATAGTACTCTTGGCTTTGAGCTGTGTGAACCTTGCCAGATTCATTCCATTAACCTTTGCTGCAGAATGTGGGAGAACATTTTGAGACTTGGAATGCTGGAATTCTAGGTCCTGTGACACTGAATGGTCTAAATGAGGGAAGAAGAGATCTCACGTGGCAGAAATGGACCTATAAGGTTACTTATGGCATTGTTATGAACCAACCTTCTGTATGATGTGTTAAACATGTGAACCTAAATAACTCTGTATTTGTTCAGGTTGGTCTGAAAGGTGAGGATTTGAGTCTTCATTCACTTAGTGGTAGCTCTTCAGTAGAGTGGGGAGAACCCGTGCAGAAGCAGCCTCTGACATGGTACAAGGTATGGAAGATCATAAGTTTAATTGTCTTCCATGTGGGAAAAACATTTTATTTTCCAAAAATATATTTTATTGTATCCTGTGCAGGCTTTCTTCAATGCACCTGATGGCAATGAGCCATTAGCTTTGGATATGAGTAGCATGGGTAAAGGTCAAATCTGGATAAATGGACAAGGTATTGGAAGGTATTGGCCTGGCTACAAAGCTTCTGGAACCTGTGGGATCTGTGATTATCGTGGAGAGTATGATGAAAAAAAGTGCCAAACCAACTGTGGCGACTCTTCTCAGAGATGGTAGGCACTTCATATATTAATACAGAAATATCCATGGAAAGTTTGCATTTGAAGCTCTTTATATTCATGTCATGCTCGTTCAGGTACCACGTTCCTCGTTCATGGCTTAATCCGACGGGGAACCTTTTGGTTATATTTGAGGAGTGGGGTGGTGATCCTACCGGAATCTCGATGGTGAAAAGAACAACAGGGAGTATCTGTGCTGATGTTTCTGAATGGCAACCATCAATGACGAACTGGCGTACAAAAGACTACGAGAAAGCCAAGATCCACCTCCAGTGTGATCATGGACGGAAGATAACTGACATAAAATTTGCCAGCTTTGGTACACCACAGGGCTCCTGTGGGAGCTACTCTGAAGGTGGTTGCCATGCACACAAGTCATATGACATATTTTGGAAGGTAAAGGATCTGCAAACACTGGTTAAGTAAAGATAAAACATTGAACTCGTATTTATGTTTAGCTACAATTAAACTTCGTATTTCTTGCAGAACTGCATTGGTCAAGAGCGCTGTGGGGTAAGCGTGGTGCCAGGTGTATTTGGTGGCGATCCATGCCCTGGGACTATGAAAAGAGCCGTTGTTGAGGCTATATGCGGCTGAGTCATATAATCCATATAGCATATTAGTCTCTACAATAATGTTTACTCTATCTACCTGACAAGAGGTGAAAGTCACGGCAACTGTGACGCACGGATTGTCAGGAGTTACAGGAATTAGTTGTATGTTAGATTTAAGCATCGATATCTGAATGTAACTTAGGCTACATAAGACTTTGCATGGAAGAAATGGTTAGGACCCTAGCTGTGAGAAATTAAGTGGTGTGGCTCTCTAGACACAATAGATTGGTCTGGCTGGGGAGAGCGCAGATGAGACTCTGCTTATATCTGAGTCCATGTGCGCTGTGGCTCTTGGGTTGTAGATTGCCACAAGGCCAGCAATTGGCTTTACATTATCTGATTATTCAATTTTGGTCATTGGCGGGTGCAATGTAAATGCTCAGGGCCAATCATTCATGAATTTTCCTAGCTTGTAATGAAACAGTAAACAAAATATTGGTTCAGATTATGAATAGCAAATATGTCGTATTCTGTCTTACGTTTGCCTGACTCGGTGTTTTGTTGGGCATTGTTTGCATGAAAGACATCTGGCTGAGTGCTTCAGTTGCTTACATTCAGAAACAAAAAAATCATGACCGTGCAAGATTCTGTAGTACAATCTGAGACAAGGAAAGAAATTCATTGCAAGTTTCTTATGTGACGACCAGGATTCATATCAGTATGCTTAGCATACGTTTCATACTTGTTAAGCTAAGGACCTTTACTTTTAGTGTGATCCTACCTAAGAACATGATCAGTGTATTGGTCTTAAGGACTCGATGATTGTTTTTCAAAGGAACTTAGGAGGCAAGGTGTTTGGAGAGTTTAGATGTCTGTATTGGTCTTAAAGGTTTATATATATGCATGCTGACGGTAAGCGGCGGGTCCCAAATTTATGTGCAGATTTGACCCGAATTGCACTGCTCGCTTACTGAAACCGGCATGACTGCGGTACTACTTAACTGACGGCACTGATACAGCTGGCATAGTCAAAAAGGCGTCACTCTGCGTGGTCCTGGATGCACTGGCGGCCTGCTGACCGTTGATTGATTGATTGACGAGTAACGTCAGCGCGCTAGTGATGTGTTTGCAGCAACATGCTGCTGATGTCGTTGTGGCGTTGTGGTCGCGCTCGCTGTTTTCCGCTTAACCCGTGGGCTCGATCGAGGCTCGACCAAAACAACCACGCCTGCGGCCTGCATGCAACTGGATCAAGGCGCCAGGCAAACAAACAAGCCAACAACAACCGGTCTGAGTTGGCCGAAATCGATTGCTTTCGTTTCCAGTTTCCATGTCGTCGTCGTCGTCTGGTGACTGCTGGTCTCTATTCCCTAGCTACTCTACTCCCTAGCTAGTAGTCCCTAGACTAGCAGACAAGGTCGAAATAAATCCTGCATCAGTCCGGTTTGGGAACGAATTCAGCGTGCGGGCCGATGGAAAAACCGCGCATGCAATGCAGACCAAGCAACGGCAAGAAATTGCCGACGAAAAATTGCTTCGTTCGGAGCCAAACAAAAGAAGCAAAACGGACGGCATTGCCTTGCCGGCTGGCTGGTCATCGTAACAGCGCAACGCAACGCGACGCCGGGCCGGCAGCGGCAGGATGCATGGAGCAGCGGATGCGGCGGCGCGTCAGGCTCGTCCGTGCCTGTGCCCGTAGCCTGCCTGCACCTGATTCAATTCAGCCATTGGGTCGGCACGAAACAGCGTCGAGTGCAGAGTACGAGACCACGCACCGAAGCGAAAGCGATCTCTGGATCCCGATCGGAATATCGGTTTGTCAGGGTCAGCCGTTCATTGGATCTCCCCCCTGACCTAACCAACCGTTCTGTGCCAGTACTAGATCACATCGGCAGGTCCGATGCGTCAGACTGCAGAATTGAATAATCACCGGATCGGAACGGAGACACGGAGCAGTGAAAGCAATCGATCGACCGCTTTATTTATATAATGGAGAATTTCCGGCTTCGGCCTTCTTCTAGGAAGAATAAGCAATCTACTACAACAGTACCACGCTTACAGTTAAAACTTATAATATAACAGGTTCAGAACTAAATTTTAAGATGGTAAATGAAGGACTCCATGGCTCTCGATTCTACCAACTTATTCCCTCCGTCCCTAAATAATTGTCGCCGGGATACGTGCGCTTTGTAATAGAATATTTATATCTTCAAATAATTTTATTAAAAAACCGTCCAACTTTTCGATGATACTAATTTTACTAATCCTGAAAATTTATTTAAATTGCGGTATTTATTGAAAAGAAGTTTTTTGGGGGAGTGCCCCTTACCATTATTCCTGCGCTGTAATAGAGCCTAAAACCGTAACTATTTTTATACCCTAAAACTTGAAAAACGAAGTTTTTGGGTGCCCTTTATGGATCGACCGGCTTTATTTATCAGAGTAGTATCATGGACGCTACCTAGTACATACCAGTACACGCTGCGTCCGGCCGGCGCGGTGTCCACCCGGCCCGGGAAAACCTGCCATTCCAATTTCCAAACCAAGCAACGCGAAACCGTGGGACGAAGTTTCGCTACATTCCACATGGAATGTGGGATCCAGTTCACTCGGCTGCAAGGCACAGTCCAGCTGGGACAGTACATCGCTCACGGGACACGTAGGCGTGTGTTGCTGCAAATTCCTCTATAAATAGCAGCAGCTACCATACCCACCTTCTCATGCATCGAACACAAAGTGCAGACAGACAGACAGCACCATCATTACTATTAGTGTCGGAACTTGCAAGGCACAAACCGTAGCCGTACGTTTGTCGCTCGTGCAATACAGAGCAATGACGGGCCCGGCAATGGAGATTCCGGTGATCGATCTCGCCGGCCTCAACGGCGGCGATGAGGAGAGGTCGCGGACCATGGCGGAGCTCCACGACGCCTGCAAGGACTGGGGCTTCTTCTGGGTAAGTAATTAATTATTGAGAAACAACGATTATTAAGCTTGACAAGTTCTTTTTAGTTATACTCGTGCTCATCGATCGATCATGCGCCACCGCCGCCCCTCGCAGGTGGAGAACCACGGCGTGGACGCGGCGCTGATGGACGAGGTGAAGCGCTTCGTCTACGGCCACTACGAGGAGCACCTCGAGGCCAAGTTCTACGCCTCCGACCTCGCCAAGAGCCTCGAGACGACCGACGACGGCGCCAAAGCCGAAGGCGAGGAGGAGCCCTCCGACAAGGTGGACTGGGAGTCCACCTACTTCATCCAGCACCACCCCAGGACCAACGTCGGCGACTTCCCGGAGATCACGCCGCCGTGCAGGGCGACGCTGGACGCGTACATCTCCCAGATGGTGTCCCTCGCGGAGCGGCTGGGCGAGTGCATGAGCCTGAACCTGGGCCTCCCGGCCCGCACCGTCGCCGACACCTTCGCGCCGCCGTTCGTGGGCACCAAGTTCGCCATGTACCCGTCCTGCCCGCGCCCGGGCCGGGTGTGGGGCCTGCGCGCGCACACCGACGCCGGCGGCATCATCCTGCTCCTCCAGGACGACGTCGTCGGCGGGCTCGAGTTCCCTCAGGGGCGGCGCGGAGTGGGTCCCCGTCGGACCCACCAGGGGCGGGAGGCTCTTCGTCAACATCGGGGACCAGATCGAGGTGCTCAGCGCCGGCGCCTACCGGAGCATCGTGCACCGCGTCGCCGCCGGGGACCAGGGCCGCCGCCTGTCCGTCGCCACGTTCTACAACCCCGGCCCCGACGCCGTGGTGGCGCCGGCGGTGGCCAGCAGGGAGGACGCCGACGCGGCGGCGTACCCCGGCCCCTACAGGTTCGGGGACTACCTCGAGTACTACCAGGGCACCAAGTTCGGCGACAAGGACGCCAGGTTCCAGGCCGTCAAGAAGCTGCTCTGTTAAGCGATCGATCGATCGATCGATCGAGCAGCTGTCTGCCATCAGGCAGCTAGCTTAGTTCATGGATTATGCGTTGCGTTTCGTTTCGATTTCGAGCTTGTTGCTTGGTGTTGATCCATTGTCTGCGTAGTAGTATGTATGCACTGGGGTCGCGTGTTTAATTAAAATTTAGCAAATCTTTTACGTAGTCGTTACTGGTACTACGTATTCTGCTGTGGTTTGACTATACAATGTTGCGGCATAAGGGCGCATCCCGTTTGGTGGACTTTGCAGTCTCGCACATGACATTCGACGATGTTCGTTTTAATTTGTTTGTCAGTCAACAGCCAACGTACGTCACTAATCACTAGCAAAGTGATGATGCGCCTCGATAGTGATACGTCAAGTCAACAGTCAAAGTTACAAATCACTAGCAAAGTATTGTGGGTCGGTAAAAAGGGTTTCAAATCACAACAACTATCAAGATGGTAGCTTATGGAAAGCACACATTAATTAGACCGCACGCGGGCTGGAAGGCAACGGTTTCACAAATCACAACAACTTCCATTGCAGAGCCCGTGCGGTGCGAGCACGCCGAAGAGAGCCCACCTGGTTTTTTTTTTCTTTTTCTGTAGCCGCGAGCCCATCCGTGCGCTTTTTCTCCTGGGCTGACTTGGTTTGCAGGGATACCTTCAGGCGTGCCACGCGTTTTTTTTTTCCCTACTAGGCCTAATAAGCTTTGCTGGCCCACGTCAGCCGCACACGGCCAGCAGAATGCCTCAGTTCTTCTGTTCTTTTTTCTTTCTCAAGAGTCCTCCTTATTTGTTCTTCGATTGCTAGTAGGTGTACTAAGGTTCTTTCCATGTTGGCACACTCTTATCAAAAGATTAGAAATCGTCTTTGTTATGCCATCCCATCATCGTAACCAAGCCGTCATTCTCGCTGCTTTTGCCATCGACTCTTGAACTCTTAGATTTCCAGGATTGTCAAAAGTTTGATGTTAAAACAAAGGGAATCAAATGAAAACACATGGAAAATGGGATGAAAGCTTATCCAGAAAATTTTGATATCATCTTTCAACCATGGTTTCCAAAACTATATAGAATCTCAACTCAGCAAAGCTGGTCTATTTGGAATTTTGTTGGAAGTGAGTGGGATTTTGACTTCAGAAGGAGACTGGGTGATAAAGAGGTGACTGAGTGGAACGAGCTCAAGGAGGTACTAGAGTCGATATAGTTCTCTGAAGAGGAGGATAAAGTATTCTGGGCACTTGAACCATCTGGAAAATTCACAACTAAATCTTTATACCAGTTTATAAAGAATAGTGGCTCAACTGATAGCAGGATGACAGAAATGTGGAAAGTGAAACTTCCCCTGAAAATCAAGATCTTCCTTTTGATGTTTTGGCATGATAGGATCCAAACTGGGGAACAATTGAAGATTAGGAAAAAGAAGGATGTTGAGAGGTGTAAATACTGTGGAAAATGTGAAACTATAAACCATTTGTTTTTCAATTGCAATATCTCCCAAGTTATCTGGGTATGGGTAAGGGTGAGTTTAGGTTGGCCTGAGAGGCCTGTTTCTGTCCAGAACTTTGAGGATATTTTTAGAATTGGAGGGGGCAATAAAGAAGCTCAAAATATTTTTACTATCCTGGCTAGTATCATTTGGAGTATTTGGAAAACTAGGAATGATTGGGTTTTCAATGATGTTCTCATTAAATCTCCTAAAGCAATTGCTTACAATGTATTAGGCTTTCTGATGCAGTGGATGAAGATGCAGAAGTCGGAGGACAGGTTGAAGACGGAGGAAACAATCTGCAAGCTGAAGGAGGGGCTCAAAGCCTGGTGAACATGGCGTGCTGAGGAAAAAGAGAAGGAATGAGATTGTTTTGATGTTGCTCCTGGTCCAGTCCGTAAGAGGTGTCTGCCTATCCTACTGAACCGGCATGTTGCTGAAGGTTTTGGTCGGATGAGGCAGATCTCGCTTTTCTTTTCCTTTTCCATGAACTCTTAGAAGCCCCAGGATTTCTGAAAATTAAGCGCTACTCTGATGTTAAAACCCCAGCAGTTAAATTTGCAAAATATAAGGAAATGGGATAAAAACCTTTGGTCTAAAAAAAAAAAAAAACCATACATAGGTGGGGACGTAGATAATGAATCAAGCATACGACTCCTTCCTCTCCCTTTCTCCCCATTATTTTTCTTCCTTCTTCCTAAAAATTTATGGAGGGGGTTCAAGGAGGGCTTCATTGTTTGAGAGGTAGTAGGGAAGGGCTCAAGCCCCATCCGTCCTAGCTAAAGCTAGATCTGCCACTAACCATACATGAGTACAAACTGGAACACGCGTACAAATATTCACAAAAAAAAAACAGCCTCGTGCATCCAGCATAACAGTCCTTCCTGTTAATCCGTTAGCTGTAATTGGGCATCGCAAGTACTATGCCACCGCCGGAGTCCTCAGCTCCTCCGACCGCCTCCTCGCCTCCCGTTTCTCCGGCGCACGGAACCCGTCAGGCTCGTCCGCCTCGCTGGCCGGGTGGTCAGGTCTGAGCGCGTGGTACCTGCTCCCCTCCCGCCTGTATGCTCCGCCGGCGTCGCTCTTCGACCTTACCAAGGTCGGCTCCGTCTCCCCACGCTCGCTGTGCCCGCCACCACCGCCGCCGCCAACGCGGGCGCGTGAGTCCGCGGTTGTGTTGGTCGTCACGCTGCTCAGCGGCGTCCGGTCGCACGACGACAGTGGCGTGCTCTCGTACGAGTGGTCGCCGTCGAGCACGTCGTGGGTCGACAGCCACTGCATGGCCTTCTCCAGGTACTCGTCCCTCGGAGCCGGCGGCACCTTCCTGCCATCGTGGCCGGCATGGTCGTGCCCATGCCCGTGCCCGTGTCCATGGCTTGATGAGTGGCTTCTCTTGCCTCCTGGCAGCAGCTTCTTGATGTTGCCGAGAAGCTTGAGCTTGCGCGGCCCGGCTTTCTTCCCCGGTGCTGCGGCGGGGGACGCGGCCGCCATCGCCGCCGTCCCGGACCTAGCGTAAGGGCTGCGCTCAGGCGCATAGTTGCTCGCCGGCGATCGCTCATAGCCGTCGCCGTCGACCGACGACTCGTGCAGTGGGGAGAAGAGGGCGGGGTCGAAGCTGTCGACGAGGCCGGGGTGACTGTACCTCAGCATCAGCTGCTTGGCCCTCTCGCTGGACCGGAAGCTCATGCTCTTGCTCAGCTCCAGGCCGACAGGTCTCTGGAGCCGACGACGCGGCGGTTGTCAGCGCCGTGGTCTTGTTGCTCGGCGACGGTGGGGTGGCCGTCATGGTCGCGGAGGAGCTCGTGGCGGAGGCAGGCGTTGACCCACTTGAGGTAGACGAGCTCCTCGACGTGCGCGCAGTGGTTGTTGCGCAGCTGCTCGATCTCCCTCGTCAGCCTCTCGTTGCTCTCCCTCAGGTACCTTGTCTCCTCAACCATGGCCCCCTCCTGCATGCCCAAAAAGGTCAATCTCCATATATGCCAAAAGAAAATGAGAGGGCAATTCAGTATATAGCACATAAAATGGAGGTTTTTCAAAATAGAACCCAAAGCTGGTACAAAAGAACCAAAATTTGTTACCACACTATGAGTGGCATCTCTTTCGTTTTACAAAAAACCCTCGAGCTTTTCAAAATAGAACCCGCATGTGAAAAGGCTTTTGCAAAAAGAATTGTTACTAAATACTACGGTCCATCCAGGCCTCCCCCTATGGGTGGGCCTTTCCATGGGCCAATTGCCTCAAAGGGCCTTTGTTGGCCGAAAATGGGGCTCACTGGGCTGAATACGGCCCGAGGCCATTTTTCTATTTTGGAATTTATTATTTATATAAACCGGCTTAAATTTTGAAAAAATCATAACAAATCAAATAAAAATCAAAAAAAATGCCAAACCAAGTTTGTTGAACTCCCAAACTATAAATTTAAACACATAACATTGCATGCATGTTCTATTATTTTATT
Organism: Chrysopogon serrulatus; assembly: GCA_015844335.1. Taxonomy (NCBI): domain Eukaryota; kingdom Viridiplantae; phylum Streptophyta; class Magnoliopsida; order Poales; family Poaceae; genus Chrysopogon; species Chrysopogon serrulatus. Next base: position 15,290 of record JADLZL010004499.1, on the reverse strand, counting down.
GAAAAAATAGATATGGTTTGTCTCCGTTTTATATTTAATAGTCGTTCAAATTGCACAAAATTTTAAACTACCATACCTATACCACGTATAAAATAGGATCCATAATACAACATGTTTTAGTGCTAAGCTACTATATTTTTTGCCTATGTTTTAAAAGGGCTAATATGAAAATCAAATTGAATTCATTCCACAATTTTAACTTTCAAACTTCTTATACTCCTTTTTAATAAAACACTTATCCTGCTTTGGACAACCATGGAATGGTAATTTCAATTAAAATAAAAAGACCAAAATCTGTTGTGGTTACAGATACGAGTTCTGGTAAAGCAAATAAAATGGCGAGGTAATTTCAAAATTTGTTACCACAAATCAGTGGCATCTCTTGTTCTAAATTTGCAAAGAATGAAAAAGGCTCAGAATTGTTACTAGTACTACGGTACTGCCAATCAATCAAAGCTTAAAATTACTGGAAAGCTTTTGACAGACACCACTTCTGGAAAGCTTAGAAATGCTATTTCCAATCCAACTATAAGAAACAGAGAGTTTATGATTTTGAACTAGTATCGTGTTAGCAACTACTACCAAGTATCGTGTTAGCAACTACCGAACTATGGTCCTTTACTACACAGGCATTTTCTTTTTTAGGGTTATCCTGCTTTGGATCCTGCTTTGGACTTGGAGGGTAGCTGAAAGCCGAAATCTATTCAATTAATACGAGCAGGTAAAGAAAATAAAATTGTATGGGTAATTTCAAAATTTGCATGAAAACTTGTATGGGTAATTTCAAAATTCGCATGAATGAATGGAGACGGTAATTGTTGGTGAAGGAGACGTGAACGCATATATTGAAATGTTCTAAAAGAGATGTGGAAGAACTATTCCCTTCCTTTGGCTTTTGAGGGTTCTCAAAGGTGAAAGGTCTGAAACGACTATTCAATAAGGTGGATGAATCTTATTATGACCCGACCCTATCATGTTCAGTACACTATTAGTACTTGACACAGTGATATATGATCAAGCGGAAATAAGGTAGATTTGGTTAATACCTTTTTGACTAAGTTCATACATTATCCATGCATTGAAAAAATACTTCAAAGAACAGAAGGTGATCAAACGCCATTTTTTTTTTTTTTAGTGAAGGTGACCAGACCAGACGTTGCTGTCCTGTACCATCGTGACACCGCAGCATGAATGAGCCATCTAACTCATCGTGTCAACAGAACACCCAATTAACTCAGTCACAGAAGGTACGGTCGCGAAAAAAAACTCGTCTTTTTTAGAAGGATCTAAGCATGACTTTGGCTTTGGAATAATAAACCCGGGATGAGCTAATCTAGTTCGAGAAGGCATCCCTAAGTCAAAATAAAGCTGTGACAGTGACATGGCAAATTTTGGCACAAATTCTACTCTCTGCTTTTTGGCGACCTTTATACCCAACATGAGGGAATGACAAACGGCATTTCGCCAGACATAGATGCAAATCATGAAGCAGCCCTCATTGTCATTGGCACTAAACCTGAATGGAAGAATATTAGTTTGATTTGATTACCCCATGTTCTGGCAAGAGAACTGCGTGCCGGCATCGAGATAAAAGGAAAATTTCGATCCAATTAGCCTTATTTTTTTTTATCATTTCATATTCGTATTGATAAAAGCTGGGAAACGACGTCTAAGATTACCATCTTCATCAGCTCTTTAATAACGCGATATGATGAGCTACTATAACACCTACTGATTCAATAATAATACTATACTTGATAAGAAGTAAAATATGAATTAAAAAATTAAATAAAACTCAGCACAAATTCCAGCCTATGCTTTTTTGGACCTTTATTTATTCCCAACACAAGGGGAGTGACAAAAGGCATTGCACTTGCACCAGCACAGTTGCAATTATTCCCGACTGCAAAGATACGAACTTCAACCATCCATATGAACCTCGTGGACCGAACTAGTTTTTGATTACTTTATTATATTTGCTCATTTTGTAACCATTTTTGCAAAAGGTGTAAAAGCACCATCTTCAACGGTTTACCACGTTATATATGTGTATGATAAATAAATCTAAAATGGCACCAATAAAATAATTCACCAAAAATAACATTTGATAACTACAGAAACACAAGATTATACTGACAAGAAGACACCAAATTACCTGAGGAACCAGATTAACCGAGGCGGATGCGGATGCAGCCTGCTGTGCGTCCTGCAGCCTGAGGGCAAGCTCCATGTTTTCCTCCTCCAGCGCGGCGTTCGTCTTCTGCAGCTCGGCGACCTCCGCCGCCAGCGCGGCGGCCCTCTCCTCGCCGCCGGTCTCGAGCTCCGCCACCCTCGCCCGGAGCGCCGCCGCCTCGCGCCGCCTTCCTCCTGCTCGCCCTGCACCCGCGCCTTGATTTCGCGCAGCTTCTCCTTGGCGCGCGCCAGCTCGGCGCGGGCGGTGTCCAGCTCCTCCACCTGCGCCCTGAGCCTGCCGTTGTCCTCCTGCAGCGCCGAGACCCTGAGCTGCAGGAGCCGCATCTCAGCGTCGGCGGCGGCGACGCGGCTCTCGAGCTCCAGCACGGTGGCCTGCTGCGACCGGAGGCCCTCGAGCTCCTGCAGGCGTAGCTCCAGCGTCTGCTCCCGCTCCAGCAGCGACAGCCACAGCTCCCGCAGTCGCTGGAGCTCCTGCCGTTCTTCTTCTTCATCTGAACGGTCCGGCTCTGTTTCTTCGTCGGCATTTGCTACGGGAACCTGGGCCGGCATAGCGTCCATCTCCACTCGCGCGACGATATCCGGCTCGTCGTCTCCGGCGCCGATCGACGCGCCGTGAATCACGTTTTCCGGAGATTCATCCTGGAATTCGAAGGATCATATCAGTCATGGCTCCAGTAAAAAAAGCTGTGTGAAACCGGCATCGCCAATCTGACGGGATGGAGAACTCACGTCTGGGTTTGATGACAGAATCCTGAGCCCATCACGAGGAGCAGGAAGAGCGCGAGGCCGCGGAGCTGCTAAAAATTATCCACAGGGAACAGAATCAAAGCCAGCGTCAAATCTAAACTAAACGGCGAACAAAGCAAAACGGGTTACTCGAATCGCGCACCTGAAACACGGCGCAGGCAGAGCGGGCGCCGGCAGCCGGCGGCGGCGGCGATCAGGGCGAGGCCGCTGATCAGACGCGTACATCGCCGCAAGGCAGAGAGAGACGGCGGCGGCAAGCGCGGCGGCGGAGACGGCGGCGTTCCCGGAGTCCTCCCCACCCTCCGCCGCCGCGATCGCCATGCCTCCTCTCCGGTGGCCGTCCTTGCTCCATCCAAGAAAGGCGGGTGAAGAGCGCGGAGAGCGAGAAGCCGAGCAGCGTGGTGTCGAGCCCGGGTTTTCCCGGATCGAAGTGGAGAAGGAATCTCAGGCCAGGACCTCCTCCTCCGCCCTCGCCTCCCTCCATGCCCTCCATCCCGCCCATCGACCAGGCGGCGCGGCCCAGGGGGCAAGAAACAGAGCCGTCGGAGGAGGGGCTGTTGCGAGGGCGGCGGGGTATATATGTCAACTCGTGCGCACTAGTCAAAGAAAGAGAAATTGGAGAGAAGAATTGGTTCGAGACAGATAAAAAAAACACAAACAATTGCGATTAAGATTTGATTTGATTCCTTGTTGCATGGACGTGAGAAGGGCGCGGAGAAGAAAAGAAAGCATCAGAGAGAAGAGACCCACACGAAAAGCAGAGGTCAGTGTCTCTTGATCCCTTCTTCTTTTTTCCGGTCTGCACTGTGGATACAGATGGAGTATGATGGATATGGATGGGTCTCTCTGCAATGGATTGTTTGGGTTGAACTTGGGGCATGTACGATTTTGCTTGGGCGCACACCGCTTTTTATGTACAGTGCTGTAAGACGCGCCGGAGAGAGTGGAGGAGGTGGATGGTGTTGGCATGAGTTGGAAATATGAGGAAGGTTTCTACGAAAAATTGTTTGCTTTTACAAAAGTTTTGGTGTTTGTGGAGAGAGGACAAAAGATTTGTAGGAGTTTGCAGTCCTACAGATGTGAGTGTGGCCGCATCATGCACGCGTGATGCTAGCTTGCTACTGCTAATGAGGTGATACTACAGTCGAACAGCACACAATACAGTGGGCCACAAAACCATGTACATCCACGGTCTTGTTTGACAGGGCAATTTGACGACTAGTTTAGTTCATCACCGCTCTTGTATTGCTCCACTTGTTTCCACCGGCGGTCTAGAATCTAGATGCCAAGTGTCGCATAGGTTTGTCGGTCTCACAGGTACTCCTATATGATGCATTGACAATTTGACAGACGGGCGTGCCCGCGCAGCAAATGGCGGACCGGATGGATGCCATTTGATAGTGTAATTTATTCCCCGGCAATAGCAGCTGCGATCACAACACTTTGCTGTCGTTGAACTCCCACATGGAAACGGGACGTCTTTTTCCATGGTTTCGACCACGTGATCACCCGTAGTTCTTGTGGGCTGTTTTAGGTTGGTTGTATGCTGCCGGTCCCGTTCGTTTGTCATAGCCTTTATCTGTTTTTTCTTTCTTCCATTGTAGTCTAAATGGTCTACTTCTAAGAGTCTATCTTTTTTTTTGTGAGACCTAGTTACAGAAACAGACGGTTATATACACGAATGTATACTCACCCCTATGAACGCACATACACACACCACTATAAAAGCATCTTCGAGAAACACTGAGTTGGACCGGCAAATGTCGAGGTTAACGAAGTCATCAAAGACGTCTGTTTGGTAGAGCTGCTCCTCGGTTTTATCTAGAGAAGTCCTACGAAACATTTTGTAGGAGGTTTCAATAGAGGAATCAAAGCCCTCTTAAGGAGTCATTTGGCATAGCTCAACTTCATCAGTGAATCATTTTTTTACTTCAACTCTATGGCCAGTTTTGCTCGTAAAACTAAAGCGTTTTCTTGAACCGTTGCTAAAACAACTCTGCATTTATATTTTCTTAAAACATGCTCGAATAGAATCCCACACAGGGTCCACTAGTGTGAGGTGAAGCTGTGAAAAGCTACTATTTCGAGCTTAATCTGATCCCATTTCTACGTGAGAGCATGAAGGAGCTTCATTGTTGAAGTTGTTTGAAAAAAACCCGTTTGGCAAAGGGGAAAAAACAGCTGCTGATATATAACTTATGAAAGGTACGGTATACAATACAATGCATAGTGGTTTATTTTTGGTTAACTTATTATATGCAGTTGTGGTAATTAATTAATATATTAATATATATTCTTAATTATTCACGTCAGTTGACGTCCACGGCACCAGGTTTTATGGTAACGGAACGGCCGCGGTATTGAAGCCCAGGCCCAGTTGAGACCGGGATCGAGTTGGAGCAGCGTCCAGTTGTCGCGGTCTCCCTCCCTGCCGCGACGAAGTGACGAGCAGGTGCACTTGTGTAAAGCGAAGCTGCGACAAAGCGCCAAAGCGGCTTCGGCTACTACAAGCGCGTCTTTTCGCGGCCGTATCCCCCATTCTTTTCTCCACGTCCCGGGGCGTTGCCGTTGCGCGCGCGCGCGCGCGCCTTTCATGGCCGCCGGCGACCGGCTTGGCCCCATGTTTGCTCCCGAGGGCGATCCCGCTGCTGCCTGCATGTGTCGCCGTTCCGCTGCGACACTGAAAGCGAGGAAAAGCTCGCGCAGGCAGGCAATCGAGCATGTCATTGTCATGGCAGCGTTCTTCTCTGGGCACGCAGCGAGCGGCTGTCTCGAATCGAAATCGAAAGAAGCAACCTCCTTTATTTATAGCAGCCTAGATCTGGGAAGCTTCTGATTTCAAGTGTGTTTCAAATTTGTGGCGATTTGGTGTCTCCTGAACTGCGGGTGCAACCAGGACTACTTTCAAGCACAAAATGATTGTTACGGCCTTGTTCGGTTGGAGGAGAGAGAGTGAAATTTGCAACTGTAGCAAATATTGTCCAATCGTAGCCCAACTAGGTTCAAAAGATTCGCCTCGTGATTTACAACTAAACTGTGCAATTAGTTTTTTTTTACTTACATTTAGTACTCCATATATGCGGGTAAAAACTTGATGTGATGGAGATAGAGTGGAAAAAGTTGCAAAGAGAACAAGGGCTACGAAACATTTCAAATATGAAAAGATCTCTGGTGATGTAGACTACTCTATCATCAAACATCTCTTAACGGGTCTGTCTCCGTGGCAGGTGACCGAAGGTTTGTTTAACCATCAGGTCACCAGAGCCGTGCTAGCTTGCCCCCGTCCGTGGTGTTTGGGCTCAAAATGCTTCTCAAAATTTTCTTGAAGCTATGTCTATATGTTCATCATTTCATATGCAAAAATTTGTAATTGTAAGCTCATATATTGAAATTGTAAATTTAAATGTTGATTGAGCTATGCATATCAAGATTCTCGATGTACTGCTCTTGGAATGTAATAAAATCTTCCTTTTCCAAAAAAAAAAAAAAAGCATATCAAAACGAGCACACAAGATTCAACATTTTGTTAAAACAAACCAAGACAAGGTTTTGAAAAATTATTCACTTTTTAAATTACTTTAAAACTAGTTCTAGTGATGTTTGTAATCAATTCTGGAAGGCACCTTTTTTCTTCTAAAGACACAAATATCATAAAACCACTTTAAAAATGGTTATAGACATGATTGTAAACAATTTTTTTTGAGGCAGCTAGTATTTATAGCCGCCCTAAAAGATGTTTTCTATTTTTAGAAGTAGTTCGTAGCACATTTTCTGATTGAACATGATTTTATAAAATTTTCTAAGATAAAAATATTTTTTCTATGATTTTTCAAATATTAGAATTTATTTTAGAATTTTTTTAATAATATTTATTTGCCCTTTAAACTATCAACAAAATCCGATTTATCCCCCAAGAACTTGCATGGTGTTATTGACTGACATCACGTCATACAACACTATGATCCAAAAACACTTAGAGTGTAAAAAATAATTTCTAAAATCGAGGACGTTAAAATTTTGGTTTATAATAAATAAGGGAGAAAATCATACTATCCAAACAGTTGAGAGAATTAAAATAGCTTTTTTAAAAATTTTCCCTCTTTTTTTAGAACCGGATTTGTATTTCATATAAAATATCTGGTGGTTACAGTCCAAGTCTTATAAGAACATTCTTTAAAGAAAAGAAAATTACACCACAGTTCTTGTAAACTTTTCCCGGTCAGTCTCGCCACCGGCGACCAGAGCACACTATTTGAAGCCGACCTTCTCTCCGACGAAGAACTACAATTTTTTGTTGCCAACTTATGCAGCACGTCGAGCCCGACTTGCATTATAACCGTTGAACGACCTGCGTGTTAAAGATGACCAACGGCTATCATATCGTCGGACACCGAGGAATCTGACGCCACAATGACCAGAGCCTCAGCACACCGAATGATACTGAACCCCCAAAAGAAACTGAACCTTCAAAAAAGATGGTAAGCAAAATCCAACCCCGATTCCATCGAGCTGGTAACCAAATACACTCGAACCGGCCCAACATTTCCCATCGAGCTGGTAACCAAATCCACTCGAACCGGCCCAACAAATGTTGGGAGCCAATCCAAAATCACAGCCGAGCTCAATGCTGGAAAGTACCACGTCACTGACACGCGGGACTGGCAGCGCAGCCACGCCCCCGGCGCCTCCTGGAAAAAGCGAAAACCATATCCACGCGTGGGCCCGAGGCCAATGCAAAACCGCCACGTGCCATATCCGGGGATACGCCTCCCCGTGCCGCTCGGCCGCTCCTCCCCCTCCACAACGGCACAGCTGCAGCGGCCAACTCCTCGCTGCTAGTCTCTCTTCGCCGCCGCCGCCGACCAAACCACCGCTCAATTCGAAGCAAGAGAGCCGCATCAGGAGAAGAGGTAGTGAGAGTGAGAGCCCAAGGAGGGGCGGCGCGATGGGGCTCTCGGGCGCGGCGATCTCCGCGCCGCTCGGCTGCCGTGGGCTGCGGCGCGGGGCGGTCGGCGGAGGTAAGGCGCGGAAGGCGGAGGCGGAGAGGTGGCGGCGGGCGGGCTGGAACCGACGCGTGGGCGGACCGAAGGTGAGGTGCGTGGCGACCGAGAAGCACGACGAGACGGCGGCGGTCGCGGCGGCAGTCGGCGTGGAGTTCGCGGACGAGGAGGACTACCGCAAGGGCGGCGGCGGCGAGCTGCTTTACGTGCAAATGCAGGCCACCAAGCCCATGGAAAGCCAGTCCAAGATCGCTTCCAAGGTGATTGGATTCCTAATATTAATTTGCTAGTATATATAATCAATTTTGGAGATTGTTCTAATGTTCATGATTAACACGAAGGAAATAAATTATAAATTTAGTCCCCTTGCACTAGTATTTGGGTATATACAGGATGAAATCCATAACATCATGCACCCTACCGCGTATTTAATTTGACGAACATCAAGCGTTCTGCTTCTCATTTTTTGTTTCCAAACTGCATACCATTCTTTGCCATCTGAAAGTACAATAGTAACATTTTTTATGCTACATTATTATTATCCACCAGTAATTGTTGCTTACCTCTTCCGGGAGAAAAACCTTAGCCAAGTAGTATGTTAGATTGTTAGGGCAATCTTCAAAGAGCATAGAAAAACACTGCAATTTCAAAATGGAACCACGATCGTTGTCCTGCAACCGTACTTCACGTGCTTTGCCGACAACTACAAGGACGTCCATTGAAAAATAAGGGTGATCGCCTAGTGGTATGCAGTAGGCACGGTGTTTGACATTTTTGGCTAATATGGTTGATTTTGCATTCCAGATGTTTTGTGTCAATGGATTTACGTAATTAATCACCAGTTTTCAGAAGAATGGTGCCCATTTGGAAATGTATGTAATAAAATATTCTGAAATAATTAAAATATTCTGAAAAAAGTATTTCATGAGAAAATTGACAGTACCTCACAAAGTGAATACAACACCGCACTGCACTTTTCCGTCGATTTTGACAATTCGAATCAGGAATTGTCATACGCGCAATCTACTGTGATTCGTGGGAACAAAGGCTAGTCACGTACTTCTCTGGACTATTCTAACAAGATAAATCAGTTATACTAGGGTGCCACCACATTGATGACCGTTCTTTTCTTGTGCTCACTAGTTGCCTGATCACACAGTAATGTAGAGTTCTCTGGGTTGTACACGCATGAGCATGTCAATTCTAGTTTAATAGCACATATGACATAGTTGACTTGTTATAATTTGAGCAGTCAAGTGGAGTACTCTAGGGTCTAGGAACAGTGTAATTTCTCAAAACTATGGAATTTTTCTATAGGACTGCACAGAACAGCAGAGCTTCAACTGGAGCCTTTGTGCCATTATTATTTCTTTCTTGAATACGTGTACCATAAACTATGCGCCACACTAATGCTTTTTTTTTTTTTTGAAAATTAGCTTTTTTCTTGCAAGGTGAGGTAACTAATGTTCAATTTTCATGGTATTAGTGTAACTATTTTTATATGTTGTAACAGTATATTCTGTCTTTGTATGCCAAGGAAAATTAACTATATGGTCTTATGCTTTGTTTGCAGCTATTGCCCATATCTGATGAAAATACAGTACTTGATTTGGTTATCATTGGTTGTGGGCCTGCTGGTCTTTCTCTAGCCTCAGAGTCAGCTAAGAAAGGTCTCACCGTAGGTCTCATTGGGCCTGACCTTCCATTCACAAATAACTATGGTGTGTGGGAGGATGAATTTAAAGGTATTCTATTGTTTGCGTTATTAAAATGCAGTGTCTGCATAACATCACTGTCAGCATAACTTAACATGATGGTACTTCCTTTCTCGTTTACTGTCCAGATCTTGGTCTAGAGAATTGTATTGAGCACGCCTGGAAGGATACTATTGTCTATCTAGACAATAACAAGCCTATACTGATTGGCCGTCCTTATGGCAGGGTGCACCGTGACTTGCTCCATGAGGAACTGCTGAGAAGGTAATAAATCTTCATGTAGCAATATTGGGATTCACATGTATCTTTTTGAAGCATGATGACATAATATAATTGACAAATAGCAAGGTATAAATAATTCACAGATGCCATGAAGCTGGCGTTACATACCTGAACTCCAAAGTGGACAAGATCATAGAATCTCCAGATGGACACAGAGTAGTCTGTTGTGAAAAAGGTCGAGAGATAATTTGCAGGCTTGCCATTGTTGCTTCGGGGGCAGCATCTGGTAGGCTTCTAGAGTACGAGGTTGGGGGTCCCCGTGTTTGCGTGCAGACTGCATACGGAGTAGAAGCTGAGGTACATAGACTGAAGAAGCTGTCCCTTTTCTTTTTGTTAAATTTTATTTCATAAATTAGACAGACCAGTTTGCCCAATACATTTTAGATGAAATTTTCAATATATCATTTAGGTACTACTATGTTTGTTACTTCAAAACTGTTTGAAAATTTCAGGTGGAAAACAATCCATATGATCCCAGCTTAATGGTTTTCATGGACTACAGAGATTGTTTCAAAGGGGAATTCTCACAGACTGAACAGGAAAATCCCACTTTCCTGTATGCTATGCCCATGTCATCCACACGAGTTTTCTTTGAGGTTGGTATAGAGATTTTGTTACCTCTGCGATTCTGCAACCAGCACTTGCCATACTTCGAAGTTTCAAAATTTGTGACAAAATACCTTATCACAGGAAACATGCTTAGCTTCTAAAGATGCTATGTCATTTGATCTACTTAAGAAGAGGCTGATGTATCGGTTGAATATGATGGGAGTTCGTATCCTGAAAGTTTACGAGGAGGTAAAAGAAGTTAAGGGTCGACAATTCTTAGTCTATCACTCATTTATAGTCTGAAAATAAACTGAAAAATGTTCCTGGTTTCAGGAATGGTCCTACATTCCTGTTGGAGGGTCCTTACCAAACACAGATCAGAAAAATCTTGCATTTGGTGCTGCAGCAAGTATGGTGCATCCTGCAACGGGTACAGACGAATCACCAATTTTTGACACACCAGTTTCTTCCTTGCGTATATTGACAACGTTTCATAAAATCCATAGGGTACTCGGTGGTCAGATCTTTGTCTGAGGCTCCAAGATATGCTTCTGTGATAGCCGACATCTTAAGAAACCGAGTACCTGCAGAATATTTGCTTGGAAATTCTCAAAATTATAGTCCATCAATGCTGGGTAAGCATTCTTCTGGTATTTATTCAACTTGGTTGTACTATTACACAGCTCCAGGACATGAACACTTTTACTGTGTTAAGTCCAGACAAGTTAGCATAACTTTCTGCGACTAATTGTTATATAATGTTTCAGCATGGAGAACACTATGGCCTCAAGAAAGGAAACGTCAGCGATCGTTCTTCCTTTTTGGACTAGCATTGATAATCCAACTCAATAATGAAGGCATACAAACATTCTTTGAAGCCTTTTTCAGAGTGCCGAAATGGTAGTTGCACCTTTTGCCCTCTTTCAGTCTATTTTCAGAGAAGTTCAGTGTGCTGAAGGTTACCACCTAAATAAAGTTTTGATGACCACTATTTTTCCTTCAACAGGATGTGGCGGGGATTTCTTGGCTCCACCCTTTCATCGGTTGATCTCATACTATTTTCATTCTACATGTTTGCTATAGCTCCAAATCAATTGCGAATGAACCTTGTCAGACATCTCCTCTCTGATCCGACTGGCTCAACCATGATCAAGACCTATCTGACCTTATAAAACTATCTGCACCAGGCTGCAAGAACTCTTAGAAACTGTACAGTTTTGTAGTTGTACATAAGTTAGAGGGGAGGATCTGGGGGTTACTTTTCTTATTCCCGTGTGGTGGTGGATCTAGGGGTCACCAGCAATGAGATAATACACTGGAAATTGTTTATGGTTGATATGGTGATGGGAAAGATGAGCACACCGTGTTGTGCATGTTGGAAGAAGAATAAGAGAGATCAGGTGATGGTCATGGTTCCTGCATTGGCCAATTTTAGGTCTTCTATTCTATCCCTGTTTTTGCTCCATCTCTGTCTTTGCTGTTTCAAGGCTTCTTACATGTCCAATCAATTACACCCTTATTTAGGTTGCTCAATGCCAAGTCAAAATTTTTATTTTTTGTTTAACCATATTTGCGACTGCAAAAAAGGGTAAAAGTAATTATAGATGTACAAGAATAGTATGAGGCTGTCCTTGCTCCTGCGCCATGGCATTTAGGTGCAAGATGTTGGGGGAGGAGGACAAGGCCTGTAGCAGACAAAGGTTGGAGGCAAGGGAAAGAAAGGAAGAAGGTCAGGAGGAGAGGCGGAAGAACCCGTCTCCCTCCACCTCTGCCTTCTTCTCCTGCGCCCCCATCCTCACATCCCACCCACTGACCGGCCGGCGGCGTCCTTCTCGATCGGCTTATTGCCATACCATCACCGCCGGACTTTGGCGCGATGCAAGGAGGTCCACTGAGCCCGGATGAGTACCGGGTCGCGTCGCCGCCGGCGCTGCTGCACCAGCCGGCGTCCGTCGTCGTCGTGGCCATCGACCGGGACCGGAACAGCCAACTAGCCGCCAAGTGGGTCGTGGACCACCTCCTCTCCGGCGCCTCTCAGATCATCCTCCTCCACGTGGCCGCCCATCACCACACCAACCGTACGTCGTTCGTCGCCATTTTCCCATTGATTGATGCAGCCGCCGCCGTCGCAGCAGCTGAGCTCTGGTATCCTTGAACATGCATGTGCAGATGGGTTCGCCATGGCCGAGACGACTCAGGGCGCGCTGGAGGCTGAAATGAAGGAGATCTTCCACCCATTCAGAGGATTCTTCAATCGGAATGGGGTAAATGTAATAATAACAACAATTCCAAAAGATGGCTGTGCGTGAAATCAAATCTTATGGCTAATGATGGCATTATTCAACCATCACGTTGCTGCCTGCAGGCGGAAGTCTTCGAGGTAGTCTTGGAAGAGGCAGACGTGTCCAAGGCCATTCTAGGTTACATCACTGCAAACAAGATCCAGAGCATTGCGCTCGGCGGAGCCAGCAGAAATGCATTCACCAAGTACTCAAATCCGCCGATCCTTTTCTTTTCTTTTCCTGTCAATCAATTTTTTCGTCGTCAGCTCAGCTGACGCCATGAAATGCGTCTGTCGCCTCGGGCAGGAAATTCAAGAACGCGGACGTGCCGTCGACGCTGATCAAGTGCGCGCCGGACTACTGCAACATCTACGTGGTGGCCAAGGGCAAGTCCGTCAATGTCAGGCTCGCCAAGTGCGGCGTTCCGCCCGGGTACAGCGGCGCCGACTTCGGTTCGGACGCCGACTCCGTCCGGGGATCGGGGATGTTCATGCGGCGCGGCTCCAGGGGCCACGGGCACGGGCACCTGCCGCCGGTGATGCCTGATGCCATGAGGCGCTCCGTCGACTCACGCACCCTGCCGGAGCTCACCACGCGGCCACCGTTCCGCGAGCGCTCGCTCACGTCCTCGGCCGCCAAGAACGTCGCCGTCCTGCCGGGGAAGGACTACTCCGACACCTCCTCCCGCTCATCGAGGCACGACTCGTTCGGCGACGACCTCGACTTCGGCTCGGGCGCGCGCTTCTCCTCCATGGACTTCGGCGACAACCTCGATCTGTCCACCATCCTCACCGCCAGCCCCGGGCGGGAGCCCATGTCACCGGCCACCGGCGTGAGTGACTCATCATGCGTTCGTTCTTCTGGTCTGATTTCTTTGCCATCCATCCACCGTTGCTCCTGACCTCTACGACATGCGGATGCGGGTGCAGGCTCAACGGGATATTGAGGTCGAGATGCGCCGGCTCCGTCTCGAGCTCCGGCAGACCATGGACATGTACAACGCGGCGTGCAAGGAGGCCATCAACGCCAAGCAGCGGGCCAAGGAGATGCAGATGATGAAGCTGGAGGAAGCGCGACGGCTGGAGGAGGCCAGGCACGCCGAGGAGGCTGCTCTGGCACTGGCCGAGATGGAGAAGACCAAGTGCCGCGCGGCCATGGAGGCGGCCGAGGCGGCGCAGAGGCTGGCCGACCTGGAGGCGCAGCGGCGCCGCAACGCCGAGCTGCGCGCGCGCCGGGAGGCCGACGAGAAGGTGCGCGCTCTGGACGCCATCTCGAACCACGACTTCCGGTACCGCAAGTACCACATCGACGAGATCGAGATGTCTACGGAGCGCTTCTCCGACGAGCTCAAGATCGGCGAGGGCGGCTACGGCCCCGTCTACCGCGCCTCCCTCGACCACACCCCCGTCGCCATCAAGGTGCTGCGGCCCGACGCGCACCAGGGGAGGAAGCAGTTCCAGCAGGAGGTGGAGGTGCTCAGCTGCATCCGCCACCCCAACATGGTGCTCCTCCTCGGCGCGTGCCCGGAGTACGGCTGCCTCGTGTACGAGTACATGGACCACGGCAGCCTCGAGGACCGGCTTTACCGCCGGGGCGGCACGCCGCCGATCCCGTGGGCAGCGCGGTTCCGGATCGCCGCGGAGATCGCGACGGCGCTGCTGTTCCTGCACCAGACGAAGCCGGAGCCGCTGGTGCACCGGGACCTGAAGCCGGCCAACATCCTGCTGGACCGCAACTACGTGAGCAAGATCAGCGACGTCGGGCTGGCGCGCCTCGTGCCGCCGGCGGTGGCGGACAGCGTGACGCAGTACCGGCTGACGGCGACGGCGGGCACCTTCTGCTACATCGACCCGGAGTACCAGCAGACGGGCAAGCTGGGCGTCAAGTCGGACATCTACTCCCTCGGCGTGCTCCTGCTGCAGGTGATCACCGCGAGGCCACCCATGGGGCTCACGCACCACGTCGAGAAGGCCATCGACGCCGGCACCTTCGCGCAGATGCTCGACATCACCGTCAAGGACTGGCCCGTCGAGGAGGCGCTCGGCTACGCCAAGCTCGCGCTCAAGTGCACGGAGATGCGGCGGCGGGACCGGCCGGACCTCGCCACCGTCGTACTGCCGGAGCTTAACCGGTTAAGGAACCTCGGCTACGCGTACGAGGCACGCATGAGCGCCCCCGCGGCCCACGCTGGAAGTGGCGAGAGTGGTGCCGAGGTCAGCGGGACGACGGCTGGTAATTCATGGAACACGGCGGAGAGCTAGCGGGAGGTCCGGTGTGGCCGTGTGGCCCCGAGTCAGTTAGACAGCGAGCTTTTGATACGGAGTATCGTTCGTTTTATGGAGGGAGAGTTAATTAAAATACAAAAATCTTGGTGTATGTATAGTTCTGTCTATGAGAAATACTAACACGGTCTTGCAGCAGTGCTGCTGCCTCTCATCATTTTGGCCCAATCTATCTTCTACACTATTCTTTCTTTAGAAAAAACGACAAAAGGTTTATCTCAGATTTATTATTTATTAGAA